>UYYA01004266.1:0-134228 GCA_900624975.1 Angiostrongylus costaricensis
GTTTTATAGCTGCACTTATTTCGTTTGAAATAAAGGGCAACAGAAACGGAGCCTTGTTTTCACTAGAATCATCGCTCTGGGGCGTGGAATTTCCTCGATGCCTATCCTGAGAAGCTACAATTTCGTAACCACGTAATCACGCGTGACCTAGCGCCATACCTCAGGCTGATCCAATGATCTGACATGGACCCAGTTATCGACCATGTATTACTCTGTGCGGCGGCTATCCACCAACTAACTTAAATACTTAAAACAAATAAACGGTAGGTGTTTGAATGAAGCTGTTTCTTATGCGAATGAAAATCGATTTATCAAGTTTTATCTGCTAGGGTTATGAAAGTGTTTGGCTGAGTAGATCACATCTCAATTTGACCTTTCCAGGCTCTGAAGAAGGCGAAACCGCCGAAACGTCAGCAATTGTGTTCTAATAAATTCTATATTAACAACCTCGTGTCTGCTTATTGATGAAAAACATTGAGTTCTTGCTGTTGTTGTTGTTGCTGTTGTTGTTGTTATTGTTGTTGTTATGATTCGATGGCTAACGTGTGGGTCACTTCAGAGCATGAACGTATTTTATATAACGTTATCCATGTAATTTGGTGAACCATCCGTTATACTAGTGAAGATCAAACATGTAGATGAATTTATTCATTTTTATTTAAAAAAGAAGACTACTCACGCTGATCCATGTGGGACCACCTGTGCAATTCAGGTGGGATGACGAGGAAGACCCAACCAGGTCAAAAAATCAATGTGAGGATAAGATCCAGGTCGCGTATGGTGGCTAGGTATTCGTTTTTCTGGTTTATTCTTAAACTTTTATAATTGATCCGAAATGCTTCGAGAGTCTTGCGTGTTAATGCTTTTTTTCTTTCATTAGGATCCCGACACTCACGTCAAAATAATCACCGTTGGTCTTTACGTTGATTGTCGAATCTAGATAGGAAACTTGAAATTCGATAAAGTACACGTGCAAGTAGACGTAGGGCACAACAGCAAAACGGTGGCGATTTTGAAGCGACTATCAGCAGGATCCTAGCCCAGGAAACAAGAACATTAACGTACAAGACTTTTAAGCTGTTTTGAATTGATTTGAAAAATACAAGGATGAACCGGAAAGACGAACGCCTCACTACCACGCGTAACTTAGCGCTTATTTCAAATTGATTTTCTGTCCTGGGTGGGTCTCGCTCGTCATCCTACGTGAATGACACACGTGTGGTCCCACTCGCTACACCTCGGTGAGTACTTTTTAAACAAAGCGGTGTTATGTTATACAGTAGATCTTCATTAGTACTGTGACTTGTCCACCAAATTATATGAATAGCTCGTATGAAGTGCTGAGATATTTGCAAAACTCCGGACCACAGGTGTATGCAGTGGGGAACGAACACGCGCTGTTGTCCTTACCGGGGATCAGCGCACTTCACCACTACACCATCCGGGTCTATATGAATAGCGTTAAAAAAATAGCGGAAACGTCAGCCATCGAATTAAAACAAGAACAACTGATACCAACCTCGCATCATCCCAACAGGGGTAGTCTATAAGAATTACATGCTCGATGTGTTTCGAATCAAGATTCAAGATTTTCTTCTTACCGGTGGATGGTCATAATAGGGTGGAAATGGAGAGCATAATTCGTTATCGCCAGCTGTTCCTGTCCCGGTTCGGTTTTGGTCGGTGAGTAATGTCTAACTGATGGCATTGATCTTATAAGGCATGAATTAAAGACGGAAGATGACGAATCGAGGTGAAAAGGTCTAAAGAGAGCCGGCAATATGGGTGGAGGAAGTATGGACGACGAAGCTTATGTCTGCAACATCTAATGACGGGATCTTTGCTTCGAAATCTGTTATGGAGATATCAAATGGAATTTGATATGATCTCCGGCCTCAAAAAAGTGTAAAGGTCTTCGTTTGTGGAAGCGCTTTAGTGTCCTTTGTTCGAGCCTGGTACAGTTTCCATGACATGTTACCTTGTTAATTTTATCCACTTCCATTGGCATCATGTACAACTCAGTATTTGATAACCTTTCATTGGTCCTATCATCGTTTGACCTCATAAACTGGATTGCCTGAGATGTGCAAAGTGCTGAGACTAGTTTACAGTTTGGGCAAACTGTTACTTTTATGATGTGCGCTTTCTTTTGTCAGGTAGATTTCGGTGAAGTTCACTTTCTCGAACCCTGCACTCATTTGATAACGATACATAACACTGGAAAATCGACAGTGAGATTCAAATTTATTGTTCGTCCAGAACGTGGAATATGTGCAAAGTGGCTTCAGATTACACCACCACACTATGTAATACCTGTTGGGCAGTCTACTCAGGTAAAAACTTCAGATCTTCTTTTCCTTTCGCTATTTATGTTTTCTTCACTCTTTTTTGGTAAACGCGAACAAGTTTTACACCATGTTTCGTAACAGTTTGTATAACATTTGACTACGATGCTTTGGACATTTTGCAAGTTTTATTTTGCAGATTTCTCTGACGGTGATGATAGATCGGAATATTTCATGGGAATTAAATGACACAAAACTTCAAGATATTCTGGTTATGAGTCTTGAAAATGGCCGTGATTATTTTGTCCCTGTAGTGGCACATTATTACCCCAGGTATATAACATTTTCAAGAGGTTCTTTTTCTGTGCCTTGCAGTTTTTTTTAAGCACTCTTTTCAAGATGTTTTGGTGTCACTCTTGAGCAGCTACTAAATAGAAGGGCGGAAACTGAGGGAAATTTGATCGATTTCGTAAGTTTATTAATTTGTTCGAAATTGTGTTGTGTTATATCAGTGGGTTCTGACTTCATAACGTTTGCTACCTTTTATCGTGAGAAGGTACAAATGTGGCGGAGTGGTCGGGAGCGCCCTGGAATACACGCGGGATCGATTCCCGCGCCCCAGGCTCACCAAGCCTTTCATCCCTCTGGGATAAGCAAATCAATATCGGGCTTGTTTTGGAGGTTAGCAGCACTGGCTTGATACATCGTTAGGTCACCGCAAGTGATTGTAAAGGCCAGATATGCATTCACTCACCTCCAGATGATGCTTGACGAAGTCGAATGATGGCTCATCCCACAGGGATTGATCAACGCCTAGAGTGTTATCCTTTATTTTTTATCATTTATTTGACTTGAATTCTACCAAATCCATAACTTGCATAGAATGCAGAGGTATAATGGAGAAGATTTTGCAACAAAAATCGCTATCCTCTCACAGGAATTTGGAGAATCAGCTTGCAAAACTTCTGAAACGTTTTGGATAAATTTAAAAAATTGCAAAGTGAACCGTGAAGAGAAGTGTCTTGTGGTCACTTGTGACGTCACGCCATACTTCAAGCTGATTTTTTGGCGTAAAAGAGACGAATTTCCCACCTAAAAACTGCGCGGCTGCCATCCAATAATAAATGGAACACCCATAAAAAACGGTAGTGCATAGGACTGTGGCATTGATCAATTAGTTGCTGCTTTCAGACAAAATATTGTTAGTACATTATTTATTTCACAATAACTAACGTTTCAACGGCTTCCCCGTGACTTCAGCAGAAAAAAAACCGGAGACCTTGATTTCAATTATATGGGAAACATTTTTTTAAAACATTTGCCGTTTTGTGCTTTAGAAGTTTTCCACTTATTAATAGAAACCGGCCGTACAAAATTGACAACGGTGTATAGCTTTCATCTTGGATTATAAAATCGGCCTGAGGTATAGGATGAGGTCATGCGTAACCAGAAGGTACCCTTGCTTGCAATTCATTTTTGCAGTTTTAAAATTTATACAATGTGCTTTGAAAGTTTTTCGCACTGACGTTTTAAACTTTCGTTCGTGGGTACTAAGCTCTACTTCAACATCTTCTTCGCTATGCATTCGTGTCCCATGCATGTTTAATGGAGAGTTTTGTTTGATAAGTTTTCCAAATAGGTGTTCTTTTATACGGACGCAGAGTGGCCTACTCGTTTCGCCAGTTTATTCGTCCCTACACGCTTTACTACACCGTAAGCAAACTCATGCCATAACTACTCTTACTGTTGGGGCGAATTTTGCAGTTTTTTGTTGTAAAGATATGGTTATACAACCGATTACAAACCAACTGACAATGTAGAATGTTCGGTGGTATTTCAATCTGTGCTGTCGATCTTCGTACACCGGGTCTTTTAAGCTCCGCTTCAAGAAACGATGAATATCTGCGGTAGGCGTATCCCATGGAAATGGAATTTAGGTTTTGAGTTGTTTCTGCTGATGTTATGAAAGTGTCTGGTTGAGTAGAATAAATTTTGCGTTAATAAACTCCTATTTGCTCATCAATAAAACATGAAAGTGCTAGTCAGTACCGAGGTTAATAGGTCGGTCGTATGGTTTACTAGATTTATGTTTGTTCTCCTATTTCTCGCTAGTTGTTAATGTTGATGCTATTTTCCCTCCAAGTTTTTTTTTTAATGAGAATTAGTACGATTTAGTTCCAGAAGTAATAACAGTTACACAATAACAGTGGTCGTTCTGTTCTAGGTGTCCTAGCGTAGAATATGGTTGTTTTGAATTCAGAGCTTTAACCGTTTAAAATAGTTAAGGGAAACCATCGTGTTCGATAAATAGCATTATGTGACAAAAATGTTTCCTGACAGAAAGTCCGGCATTTTATGTTTTTTTTTCGAACACGGTTTAATTTTTAAGTGGAATTTTGTGTTTTCCAAATCCTTTTCAAGTTTTTGCATTTGGAACGATTATGATCTTGAGGGTTTTGGGTCCTCTTTGAGTGTCTCTGAATGACAGTTTATTCCATCATATCTTAAACCCTGGTATGGCCGTGATGGGATGTCACCAAATTTTCACCACTTATACTCGCTAGCGTTTGTGAATTACAGGAAGCAAGGTGATCTCTCATAAGTTTGCTGCCAATTTCCTGTTTTTGGAGGTATGTGGATCTATGTACCCCAAGCGGAGTCGAACAAGTGCCTCGCATTGAACGGCATCACTACCATCAAGCTATCCGCTTACACTACTCGAGTAACGAGTGGTTATGGCTGTGTTGGGATTTGAAATTTCCCTAACTTAAGGCCAACATCAGTTCCTAAGGAACCTTTGTATTTTGTGTTAAGAAGTAGGTTACATGACTGGTAGTGTTTTGCAGTAGATAGCTGTTATGGTTAATGTAATCTTTTTGAACAGTGCTTTAATTCAGGGCAATGAACCGGAGGAGCTGGATGATTTCTGTCCACCTAATATTCCCCGTGAGGTTAATTTTTAAATGTTTTGCTAGTGTATCTTCAGTTTTCAACTAGTGAGATTTTAATTCTCATATTATAGTAGTTTACTGTGGAGCAAAACGATATTCACTTCCACCATTCAGATTTATCGACTGATATGTGCACTTCAATTGTTCGGTCCCAAACGCTTGGATTTAAACGATGTTATTGACAATTCTTCATTCATTGTCGTACGAAATGCACTTGAAAGTGGTATTCCAAAAGACTTGAGTTAGTTTCTTTGACCGAAGTTTATACAAATGATATAAAGTTTCACTGTGTGTCCTCTCCATGCTTAGGTTCTGCAGTTGTGTTTTAGAAAGTGTAGTTTATCACGTGATTGCTTCGCTTGGATTCTAGCATAGTTCCATATTCAGCTGCCATGTGGACTCTAGTTTGTCCTCGGCAGTTGAGTCCTGTTTCCCAAGGCTTAAGCTGTACTTTTGTCAGTGTCACAGGCAGGCGCATCCTTTATGAAGCAGGAAGGGTTTCTGTTGCTTCGTGACTATTACTTACAATTTAGATATTAAAAACTTTAGCACTGATAATTTACTCCTAAGTGGGTCTTCTAACAAGGAGTAAGGAGTGCGAAGTCGAATTACTAGTCGGATTTTGGCCGGTGTCATGAATTTTCGATGCCGACATTTATTTCACGTTTTACGATATTTGTGTTAAGCTCAACTACAGGTTCCTGTTTCGGCGCTGTATAACGCCTTGATGAGGTTGATCGACACACTAAAAGGTTAGGTTTTCTGTGGATTACACACCATTCAGACAAATTTCTGCACCTAACTTGGACGTTTCCTATGAACAATGTCAGTTTTACCTAGAATGTATTTAGAGCCGTTGATTCCATTCGATAAGCATCGCATGATACGAGGTGCCTCAAATGATCCTACAACGTAAGCTTTTCTAGTTTTTTTCATTCTTTTGTAGCTTCATAATGCAGGTATTGCCTAAGGTTTTTATTACACTAGAAGTTATTTTGTGTTTTGCTTTATTAAATAGTTTTGATATTTCAGTCTTTGGAAAATTGTCATATCACTACCACCTGTGAATGCAGCGGTTCTTGAGTATCTCATCAACTACCTCCGTGAGCTAATTACACAAGTGCCATCCGCATCAGGTTGGTTATTCTACGCCTTTTTGTCACCCTTGAATTATTTTTTAGTGAGTAGGATTTCAGGCATAGTATTCCTATTGGGGCTTCATTTTCTTCGTTTGTTTATGAATGATTTTGAAACTGTGGCTCGATAAAGCTTATACTGTTCACTATTGTATGAAATCGTATTCGACTAAATAAGATTTCAGATCAGCTGATAACGTGGTCCGACGTGATTTTCCGAGGCGATGCACTCTTTACCACTGTTCCTCATTTAGAACCACGCGTAGTAGCACTACGTAGTTTGTGCGCATACGGAAAAGATGTTGCGGTGTTTTAGAACTTCTTCCATCTGTATATAACTCTAAATGTATCACCGAGTGGTCCAGTGTCTTGTCAATCATGAGTTTTGCGGGTTCTGTTATCGCGACTCTAGTGGTGTACCAATTTCGTCCAGCTAAGTCCCAATAAATTTCTAACTTAATCGACATTATATATTAGACCTGAAAAGTATGTTCTGGAGTGGAAATGTACCACACGCAATACACCATTAATCACTTATTATTGTACCAACAAATACGTTTAGTAGTTTGAACTGTACCTAATTTTTCGTCAGCAGTTCCTGGTTGATCTCTTACCTTAGCGCGTGTAGACTGTAACTTCTTCTTTGTCCTCCCGCTGTGTATCCAAAACCTTTTCGCTCTTTTAGAACAACATTCTCTACCTCATCATCCTGTTGTTTTTTCGATGTCCCATAATCTGTGATTTTATCGTGCTCATACAGACTGAAGCTTTCAGTTCAAATCGTTGCATTATCGTCTGCAGATTGACTTCTGCTTCCGCGTTTATCATCGTATTTTAAATGTGATAGCGGTGTAATACTTCAAGATTATATGGAATGCATTTTCTGAACCTTGGGATGTTCTGCGTTTATACTTCGCGTAGATAAACTACTGTTATTTATCTATTAGCTAATGGAATTGTTTTTTCGAAAGTTACTTTTCAATGCAAATTTCCGTTTCCAATTCGTTTCGATATAGAAAATGGCCTGGTTGTTTGCTGACCTTAAGAAGAGAGTGAATGAAGTGGTCACATCGTTAGATGCGTCTCTAAAGGTGGATATTTCTTGCGATAAGGAGGAAATGGTACGTTTGTATATTAATGTTGCTACGATATCATGTGAGCACTCCTCCCTTTTTCGACGGTGTTGTAAACTTTCATCGCCTAAACCTTTCTCCTATTCTTATTATATTGAGGATATATGTGTTAAGAAGTGGATGTCTTCTTCTTAATCAGAAACCTAGACCTACTTTTATACGTTTCCAATGTGTTTTTGCAAGTGTAAGCTTCTGCTGTGGTTTGCCATGTAAACCAAATGCACGATATTCAGAGGAACCGTAAAAACGTTGACTGAACTAGGTGGAATTAAGACCTTGTTTTGTGCCAGAAGTTCTGTTTGTCAATCGTGCTTGGTTTTCTGTTCTGCTATAGTTTTGAGTTCTTTCTTTCTAAGGATCTTTTTTTGTGCGAAAACAGTGCTAACGAAATATCTTACATCTTAAGGTGCTCCATAACAGTATGGAAAAAGAGAATGAAGGCAAAGAATCAGTAGAGGAGCTGAAAAATCAAATCCCGAAGGCTTCCATTGATAACATACAAGAGAAAGGACGAGTTTTGGCATGTGGGCATAGTTTTTATCGATCAAATCTATGAGTCGTTTTAATTTTTTTTGTAAATAGTATTCATAATTTAGCGAAATTCTTTGCCTATGCGAAGGACACAAGTAGCATAGCGAGCAGTGGAATTATTTCTGCTAAGAATGCAATCGTCGATAACGTATGTGAAGTCTTGACTTCGTTAGAACTTCACTTCATTTCATAGTCGTAGTTCGTTAGACCGTGGCTGTCTAACCTGCAATTGATTTTTTGTAATTGAACTATGACGTTTTATTTTCGGATGAAAAGAAATTTTAATTTCAACTGAATTGAGTTTATCTTCAACTATTTAAAATTCAATGGATCCAATATTGACACTGGAAGATTTGAGATGCTTATACTTTGTTTTTCAGTCGATCATTGGGGAGCTTGATCGTGAACAGAAGGCGTTCTGTGCTGAAATCGATGCGAGTCGCTTACCAGAAGTCGTGGAACCTTGGAATGGATTGCCGGACCGCGACTTTGCAAAGAAAAAAATCTTAGAGCTTTCCCTTGTAGGCTGCTTTTTCTTGTTTAAAGTTGGAATTTTCGCAGTCTTTTATAACAATTTCCCGACTACTACAGCCACTGAGAATTTAATAGGTTCATAGAAAAGATCTTGTTGGTGGGTTAGGCTCAGGCCAGCAAAAAAGTTGAAATTTCACCAGAATGTTAACTCTGGCGCGTCGAATTTCGTCAACATCACCGAATCACTCGGGATAGGTGAAGGGAAAAATCATGCTCTCAGACAACAAGTTTTCCGATTTCGAGGAAGGCGAAGACGCTGAAAAGTCGGCTATTCTGAATGAATAAATGCTGAATTAGCAACCTCATATTTGCTCATCAAGGAAACAGAATGTTTCTTTGTCTGTCCGATACCAACAGTCAGGTTTACCAATATGTTAAGTCAGTGCTGCTATAATCACAGGCAAATCCGGTACCAGTGTGCCAATCACGGAGGCATGGAAGGCTGGGTGAGACTACGACGCGGAGCCGAACCAAAGGCCACATATGTATTGCAGGGTACCTCTAACCACTGCGCTACGAATTCCTGTAAAATTCTGAATGCACGCAAACCGCAAGCGCAGACGTTGCGTGCTGTAGGAGTAACATCGTGCCCTACTTGTCGCAATCCTGCTTGTTCAATTGTTTTGCTTCCGGAAATTTCGGAAAGGAATCAAAAATCGACGAAAAAAAAGTTGAAGAGAAATGTTTTATATGCTCCAGAAAGTTAGGATTTTGTGTTGGAAGAATGAGATATATCTTTTCTGGAGAGGTCAAGTTGCTTCACAATCTAGTCGGTCAGCTGTTGCCAGAACATCAAAAAAGGGCGCTTTATCTGGTTAGCAGAGGTTTGTAGATTATTCACATTTTTCCTGATGAACAACAGGAATCAATCGCACCTGTAGTGAAATGTTGCAGGAACAACCACGTGTCCGCTTACCTATAAAACAATACATTATTTATCAGTGAAGAAGTTAATAGAAAGTCGGCTCTAGGAATTTCTATAGATTATATCGCTTCAATTTTAACTGTTATATTCAGTGTGAGCTAAGATGTGTTGGCTTGTTCGAAAGTGTTACCATTTCCTCACATCGTAAATCAATGCATACGGCCCATTTTGAAAATTCGGTCTTCTACACAAATACTTTAACAAGAAGAATTCTGCGTGATCTAGTTAGATGATTACATGGTCCGTCTTCATAAATAGTGTGGACCTTAGCTGAGTTTGCACTTTTCCTTAATCCGGAGATAATGTGTGAACATCATGATTGCTTCCATCGTCAGTGCAAGTTTCCTGCCGCTGTGCGTTAGGCTAGCTTACCACCTATCAGTTCCATCGAGGATGTCTGCAATTCATGATAGGACTTCGCTTTTGGCTAGGCTTCTCAGTACAAATGTCGGGATCCATATTGCCTAGTACTCTGCCTTATGCTCAATTCTGTCTTGTAAACCATTATTCACCACTAACCAACACCAATGCATTGATCTTCGATGGGAAACAGTTGAAAAACATGTAGTAGTGATACAGAACCGGTGATGATTAGACACACCATATGGTTCAAAGTATTGCTCTTATCAATTTATAGCACTTATTCTCCAACTGTTGTTTCGTGTTCATTTACTTATATACATGCGTGATAGGTCTGTTGTGGGCGTAATATACCTCCTATTCGCCTCCTTGTTCAGCAACTAGTGTTGATGAATGCGGACGACTCATGTGGAGCTTTGGTCATGGGTTAAGAATCTATTTTGTTCGCTCCTTACTGACAAGTTAAATGATGGTTGAACATCATTTCCGTGAAACTTCAAGATGGCTGTGCTGGTATTTTCCAAGATTTTTCCGTAGCAGTCGCTAGCCTTTATGATTCGGAGGAAGGTTTTCGCCGACAAGAGTTCTTACGAGATGACATTAATTTCAGCGAGGGATGGTAATATATGGTAGGATGTTAAACACTTACGTTGATCAATCATATATTCGGCTTTCGGTGAAGGTGAATTTATGAGTGAGTAGACTCTACTGCAGAACCTAGCGAATCACACGAGTTTGCTTCTAAAATGAAGAAAAAATAAAGTAACAAACGCGACAAAAAATCGATTTTCGAGAAATCGAGGGAATCGGTTTTACTGAAACGGTCCCCGTTAAGCTTATGATTATGGAAAGGCTTCTAAATCGTCAGGATTTGAGGTGCAGTACTGCCTGTTTTGATAACAGTTGAAACAAAGAATTTAGGAAAGGAAGGCACGCTGTTACTAGGCAACAGAAGCAGGAGTGCTTCTTGCTACTTTGGTTTAGACATTGAAGGACAACTTCCTTCCAGTAATATGCAGTGCAAAAGATGAAGGAGTTAGTGTTTTTATCACTGCGGTTTTAGTCATTAATTGGCTTCGTCTAAGAAGTTAACGACCAAAATAGGACGTCTGTCGATGGAATTATTCGAAACAATATCGGTTTTTTCAGCTGACATTAGTGTTGTTCATCAATGAAAATGTTACCCATAAAGTTTGTTGTTTCTACTGTTTCTATACCAAGATTGGTCGCTGAAGAACTTGTGGATTGAGTCTGGCCACTTACGAATGTTTTTTAGAACAGCGTCCCTTCTGATGTGATTTCCGTTCTATAAATTGGATTTTTTCCAAGTTTTAGAAAAACTTGTATGATTCCCCTATTCTATGTATGCTCCTTGCTCTTCTACACACCCACCTATGTTTTTGGCGCACACTACAGCTCTTGTGTATGAGGAAAGAAAACTCATCCTCTAAGCAGTCGTATTACTGTCAGAATTTAATGAAGTTCTGTAAGTTTTGCAAGGATTATTACGATGTTTACCGTTTAGTTTTGTCCTCATTCCAAGCAACGTCCAAAATCCATCATAGCGATTGAGAACTAGAAGCAACGAATTGCTTATCAAAAATTTTATCCATGTGATGTCAACTGTTTGATAACTCTCCACATTTTCTTCGATTTACAGAGGAAGCTTTGCACTGTCGCTCTATGGCTATTAATTTTTCCATTTATCTTCTAGTTTTGTATCATCACCATGATTTATTGTAATTATTGCAGAGGCAGTCAATAGTTGTCAAAAGAGGTTATCGTTCAAATTGGCAGTTTTTGCTACAAATTTCGCTTGACAACCCGAGCAGCTATTATGTAATGAAGAACATCCTAAATTCGGCTGTAAATGGAAGGAAAAAGTCACGCGCGCATATAATTTGCCTATAGTGGCTATATATTGCCTAGCGCCTTGCTCGTTCACAGACAATATTTTTGGTGACTACTACACAGCAGTTTCACCATTGTCATAGAAGTCGTTGACTGTATGAAGGAAATCGAAGTATTGTGAAATCTGGACAGCTTCCTTCTGATCAAAATAAGAAAGAACACCCATTGTAAGTATTGGAGCTGGTATATAAGGAATAGTATTTGTGTGTAGGGCATTGAAATTGCATATGTACATATATACATTATAAACTGCAGATTGCACACCAAATATTTTGGAGAAAAATTTACAACACATCAGTTATGGTTGTAGGGAAAGACTTCATAACTGTCTGCAAAAGCATACTTTGTTGAAGCACATTGACGAATACATACTTTGCGAACACCTATCCACTGTGAAGGAGGATTCTCGATAATTTATCATATCATAGGAGCGAAAGCCTATCATCAAGTCCTGCCCTGTCGAAAAACTGGTAGGCGCATTTTTGCGCCTCATCAGCGACCACATTCTCTATGCTGCTCACTTCAGCAGCAATGTTCTTTCTTCTATGAAGTAAACTCGTTCAAAATGAGGTTTTTGTGAATTATTAAATTAGAAAATATGAATAAGACATCCTCACACGTACGATGCCCTCCACATCAAAACACGGGAAAGAAAGTGACACCTGTAAATGTCCTACCAACCACTCCCGAAACCGCTGTAACACCAATAGTTGTCATTCGTTATGAGAGTATTAGCACAACGCTCGATGACGGCTTTCCGACAAACGGCGATAATTTCTCGATCATTCACGCATTTGAGAAGCTTAGGACTTGATAGATTCACAGAAGAGGTTTTTTCAGGGAGGATATGTTTTAACGCCGTAATCATGTTTACGATGTCCGTAAAGTACGGTTCCAGTTTTAACTATGTTTAGAGTTAAGTTTCTCGAGAATTTTAAGGCGAAGTTTAGGGCAGTTCGGGCGGCCGCTAACATGAACCATACATAGGGGGACGCATTCTTATTTCGAGGTATCCTACTTGATTAATTCCCTTGGTGTTGCAGACGGTTGATGGAAAACAAGCGGAAACCCCCTGTAGTCGACAGAGATCTCTCATAGAGAGATCATTGTTGTAATGAGTTATTCGCTTGAAATATCCGATTTTTTCAAAATTGTTTTGGTCGTTTTTTAACTCAGTTTCTTCTTTTGGGTCATTTTAGATTTTTGTCTCGTAATTTTACATTAACAGTTTTCTTTTTGCTTCTATTTTTTTTTCGCTTTTTAAAATTTTGATGCATGTTGAGTCCGGACGACTCGCATAAAAGTAGAGAAAAAGCCACGCTGTAATAATTTTTTTTGTGAGCCTCTAAATTCCAAAACAGTGTCACTGAAGCATAAGCATGGAGTGTGGACTTACATATTATTTACTAATTTGACAAATTGATCGTTACACCACGATGATGGAGTTTCATTAGAAAGTGATTATCCAGAAGACTATACAGCTCTGAGATTTCAAGACACAATACCTGGACTCTGAAAATTTAAGACACACACCTCGACGGATAATCCACCACTCTACATCCCTGTCTTATGGCGGTTATTTTTGCGAACCGAAAAAGTAACTTCGCACATTTTTTGTCACTTCCTTCTTTTTTTCGGCATGGCTTTGTTTTTATTTATGTTTCGCAGCAATGTGTTTTTCATGTTCTATATTTCTTCCACATATCTTTTCATGCTGTTAGAACATTCCCAGCTTTTCTTGTGTACTGAAAAAGTGCTATTGCGCCATCCAAACACGTTGCTGTTCGCCTTTGGTAGTCAGTCTCGAGACAGCATTATAAGCTTATTTCGGCATATATATATATATATATATGCTTTATTATATGTACTACATATCATGTGTTTTTTCGTTTTATTTTATATGACCCATCTTCACTCTACTGTGCACTTCTTATTTTCGATTCGTTTCCTCGCACCCATTATCCACGAAAATCTTCCAACTTTTACGTGTGGCTTCTGCTGCTATTTCATAATTTTTATTTCATTTTGAATGTTGTAGAATGCTGGTCGAGCAATTCTCCCTGGAGTCCTGAGATAGCCGGGTTGGAGCGTTCCCAATTGATTTTTGTGATTTTTCCCAGACAAGTCCGGTACCAATTCTCCGACTCCGGAGGGACGAGAGGCTTGGTTAGTCTGGAGCAGAATCGAACTGGCACCATGCTCGTGGTGGCGGACATACTACCACTATGGTATCCGCCCCTGTTATATGTTACACACTACATAATTATGGGAAAGGGTAGGTAGCACGTTGGTAGTGATGCCGAGCATCCCGAGAACGGTGCTGGTTCGATCCCGCTCCAGACTAAGCAAGCCTGTCATCGTTATGGCGTCGGAAAATTGGTACCGGACTTCTCTGGAAAACGTACACTATCTGTAGCCCAAGTAGGAATGCTCTATCCCGGCTATCTGAGGACTCCATGAAAAATCATGTCGACCACCATTCAACGACATTCATGGTGCGAGTAAAATAGTCAAACATCAGGCGAAGGTCAACTTAAAAAGTTGGAAGACCCTTGTAGATGGTGAATACGAAACGAATCGATTGGGAGAAGAGCTGGGTTCCTTTCAGTAGATAAAAGGACGGATCCTACAAAAAAGTATACTTGTACTATATGTATGTATTACTTTATACATTATATTACTACATATTATATTGTACATATATATATGTATATATATATATATATATCATACCTTGGATTATGAAGCTAACACGAGGTTGATAAAATGGTTTATTCAGCTAACACTTCGGTATCTCCGTCTTCTTCAGAGCCGATGATCCGAGTCGGAGGTGGAAAATAAAGAGTAGGGCAAACGAGCGAAGTGTATCTTCGGAGTAAAAGAGCGCTGCCGGGTGAGGTAGATTCGTCGGAGCGGTCCTCCACTGAAAGATTCGACTCGATACCAGGACGAAGGGACTAAGTACATCGGGTGGCGAACGACTGTGGACAATGGATTCTGTTCATATGGTCTGAGGAAGACGAAGATGTCGAAACCTTAGTGGAGTAAACTTTTTTAAAATTAACCTCGTATTAGCTTAGTAACTCAAAAGGGTATTAATTGTTAATGCCGAGGTTAAATGACGGTCGGTTTGAAAAATGTGTCATATATATTATCCTATCGTAGATATCATATACGTATATATATAATACACACAACATATATATATATATACATATATGATATCTATTATACATATTGTGTACA
The DNA here is from genome assembly GCA_900624975.1 of Angiostrongylus costaricensis. Classification (NCBI taxonomy): domain Eukaryota; kingdom Metazoa; phylum Nematoda; class Chromadorea; order Rhabditida; family Metastrongylidae; genus Angiostrongylus; species Angiostrongylus costaricensis. The sequence goes on from UYYA01004266.1 coordinate 15,013, forward strand.
ATATATGCAATACATATATTTAATTATTATATATATTTTATGTAAGTTGAAATTATTATACATATATTGTATGTAACCACAGATCTCACATGAGGGATCCTGATGGTCACTTAGTCGGGAGGCTACGTGGCGCGTCCCCAGTTGGCGGATAGAGTGTTATTCGTATACCTAAAGCGACATTTGCTTCCTTGAGACGCAGGTAAATCCAGGGGATGGACTACCCGTTTCTGCTGCGCCGATTTGGCACATACTTTCTTCTGTATTTGCTAGGCATATTCATGCATACGTGTGTGGGTGCGTTCTTGCTTATGCGGATTGTATTCTACGAGTCAATTCGTCCAAAAGCCTGCAATCAAGTAACTGGGAAGTGTATCGGAGGCGGTTAGGAGTTCGCCTCCAACAAATAAGCTCCATGTCCACTCTGGGAGAGCCTGGCAAGCCATCTGTGAGTATACCCAACCCACATTCAGAGTCCAGCGAGCTATACGTGGATATCAAAAATGTAAAACACAGTAAAAAAAAAAAACGGGCCTCATTACCCCGACCACCAAAGGGCCCCCAATTTCGCAGCGTTGGGTAGGACGAGTACGGAGAGGCTGCTAAAATCTCAGGGGTAATGGAAGCTGCTTGCATTTCAAAGAACTAAGGTGATGATCTGTACCTACTATGCACGCACACTTGCATCCAAGTCCTCTATAGAAGGCTTGCCCATGCAAGCAAGAAGGATAAAATACGACGTCATCGGCCTGGCCGAGACGAGAAGACGCCACACATTCAACGCCGTCTATGACGCCAGAGAAGAACTCTTCCTCGGAACATGCGACAGTAGAGGAATCGGCGGCGTCGGCGTTCTCGTCAACACGATTTTGTCCATGAACATAGATTCATTCAAACAACTAACCATCCGAATCTGACGTTTACAATTAAAAAGATGTGGATCAATACCGGCTTTGACAATCTTCGCCGTTTACGCGCCGAAATTAAACTATGACAAAGAAGAAGTCGAAGCGTTCTATATGGACTTGGAGGAGTTCTACAGAGAAGACCACACATTCTTCAGGGTCATCATTGGAGATTTCAACGGCAAAACTGAACCAAGAATAATGTCCGAGGAACGTCACACTGGGACCCATGGATTAGAATGGAACAAACAGGGTGAGCGGCTCTTTGAGTTTATCATAACGACCAAGACCATCCATGGTAACTCGCAATTCCAAAAACCCCACTCTTAACGCTGGAAGCGGGAGTCTCTCAATGGAGAATACCATGACGAAACAGACCACTACATAGTAAGTAGATGGTTTTACCTAGACGATGTGGCTGTTGTCTCAAAAGTCTACACAGGATCAGACCATCGCCTCCGTTCAAGATTCAATTTCTCGCGGAAAGGAAAAAAGTCGCTAAATTCCAAAACCGAAGTCCCGGAACCACCGTAAACTGGGATTTATTCAATTCATTAGTCGGCTGTTGTGAAAATGCCGTTGTCGATGACATCGATGAAGAATAGGATCGGTTCATTCAACATCTTCACGTTAGCGGTATGAAATCTCAGAGTTCGAAATTCACCAAGAGACGTCTATCTCCAGAAACACCCGAGCTGATACGCCAGCGTGGAATCGCATGAGCGGCCGGCAACCGCGAACTAACGTCCGAACTTGCAAAACAGTGCAGACAGGCGATAGAAGAAGATCTTAGAGAGAGAAGAGCAGTAGTTATGATCGAAGCTGCAGAGGTCAGGAAAAGCATCTACAAAGCCCACCGAAGCTTCGCCAACTACAAAACCAAGATGATTGCACTTCGATGCCCAGACGGAACAGTTACAGCGTCCAGAAAGGCAATGGAGAAAATCACTCACGAATATTACTCGGATCTCTTCGATAGCCACGTCCACCTTCCGTCATATGAAATAAAGGAGGATGGGTATGTTGTACCACCGGTTCTCCCTTCCGAAATCCGACATGCCATTTCGTCGGTGAAAAATCGAACAGCACCAGGTCCGGACAGGATAAAACCAGAACACCTGAAGAACCTTCTGCCAGTCCTTGTAAACATACTGGCTGGGTTCTTCACACGTTGTGTCTGAATGCAAGGTCCCTACTCAGTGGAAGACCAGCAGGACCATGTAATTGTTCAAGAAGGGTGACGTACACGATGTCGGAAATTATCGCCCAATCTGCTTACTGTCTGTTTTCTACAAGCTTTTCAGTCGAGTCATCTTAAACAGGATTGACAGAACAATGGACGAACAGCCATGTTAGCAAGCAGAGTTTTGACTAGAATTCAGTGCGATGGACCACGTCCACACGATAACAAGACTCATTGAAGTATCGCGAGGATACAAAAGACCGCTCTATCTCACTTTCATCGATTTAAAGAAAGCCTTTGACTCAATAGAGATAGAAGCAGTCATGGAAGCCTTTGTCAGTCCTTGGAGTTCCTACTCGGTGAAAATCAATGGTGAGTCTCTATCACGGCTTTGCTGATGAGATCGTTCTTATAACACCAAGCATTATCCAGGCAGAACGAATGCCTGCCAACTTTGATAAAGCCTGTGGAAGGATTGGTCTTCTATTAAATCTCACAAAAACGATGTTCATGAGGAACGGATTGGTTTCGTATACCCCATTCACGCTCAAGGGAACGAGTGTCTCCGAATGCTCCAGTTATATCTATCTAGGTCAGGAAATCAATATGATGAACGACTTAGCTCCAGAGTTGAGCAGAAGGGAATGAGTGGCTCGGGGAGTTTTCAAGAGCATCGAAGATGTAGTGAGGAGAACAAAGAACACCTGACTCCGTGCCCACCTTTTCGACTCAACGGTACTTACTGCCCTAACGTTTGCGTCAGAAACTTGGTCGCTGCGTAAGCACGATGAAAGATCACTGAGGGTTATCGAACGCGCAGTGGAAAGGACGATGCTACGAGTAGTATAGTATACGAGTTCCACACAAGTAAGGGATGGGATCCGAAGCTCCGACCTGCGTCAGCGATCAAAAATCAAAGATGCCGTTCTGTACGCCAAACAGTCGAAGATAAGGTGGGCCGGACACGTAATGCGTATGAGTGGCAACCGATGGACAAGAGCCGTTAGTGGCTGGATTCCTCAGGATGTCAAACGCACTGCAGGAAGACCACCGACCCGATGGTCAGAGTTCTTCACCAAGAGCCTAGAAGAAAGATATGATCCACGACGAGTCCCTAGAGCGGAGAGAACCCAATGAGATATTCTTGCACGGGGAAAAATGAAAGATTTAATAGCACCCGCTCGAATCAGTCGACGATCAACGGGGCTACAGGTGATTGCTGTGCATATATATATATATATATATATATATATGTATATATATAAGCACGTTCGATTACGATGGTGTTGAAGACTTTTAATTTCCCCATATATGCTGTGTAAAAGCAAATTTGTGGGCGTGGACTCGGCATGCTTGCCTAGGAATCTTCACCTCATCACCAAAACCTGATAGAAGGCATTTTATTACTTTTGCTGGTAACGATGTTGTCTTGGGATGAAAACTTATGATGAAACACTGTCCTGCAAGTTTAAATTTTAAGGTGTAAAAAACATTTTTCCTTGGCCGACCTGTGGTGTGATACCTGTAGTGAAGAAACTTTGCAGATCGGTAGCAGAAAGTATAGCGGAAAGTAAATTCGCTTTGCAAGAAAATAAACAGCCAAGAAGAACACATGAATCTTGCTGGTAACAGTATCCTTAATATTTAATTAATAAATTCCCGGTAAATTCCCATTTCTTTTTAGCATTAGTGTTTATATTTAACTTTTACATTTTCAGGATCATTCTAACTTTATTCGTGAGTCTCCTGGAGAATGCGAATTTGATGATGCAGCTATGCAGGCGATGGCTAAGCGCCTGATCGAAATTGATTCAAACCTATCTCGTATTCGATTTGAACTTGTACCTAAACAGTGGGTTTCTTTACTGTCTTTGTTGTTCATCGTTATTTGACTTCTATACATATTTTCTCGTATATTTTTAACGAACTTGACTGTTCTTAGAGTATGCACTGTCGTTTTTTCTGTCTTTATTGAAGGAACCATCTAATACTATTAGTTGAGCACTAGGATGCCGCGATATATACGAATTTCCATTAAGAATACAGAAATTTGGCTTTAAAATTAAGTGAATTCAGACTCAGTGAGGAGAAATTTTGGCGAAACTACTTCTATCGTGTATCACTGATACGGCATTCAATCTTGTCAAATGCATCCGAAGGACAAAGTTTCACCCAAAGAGTCTCTGAGCCGGAAGCATCAGCACCATCAAAGGTACGCATCCATGGTTTACAACGGGAATCTAGCCATGTGCAATGCTATCTAACCATTTCTTATCACCATAATCTTCAGATACATAAGAAAAAACTAAAAACTCAGTGAACAATATGAGATTTAAACTTTGTCGATTTTTGCCAAGCTGATACGTTTTTTTGGAAAAAAGGAAGTGATTTGCTAGAATAAAGTGTACTTAGGCACATGAATAGTACTGTCTTCGCAAATCAGGCGGACTCCATCATATTTTCACTATTGTTTTTTTAAACTAGTTTTTCTGCAGTTCTTATATTATATTGGGAAATGTTCTGCTGCTTTGCGTCTATGTTTCCTCAACGATAGAACCGTCTCCATCCAAGCATAAGTTCAGCCTTGTCTGTGCTTCCGATTGAAATGTGTTACTTTTCGGTTTGGTTCATCCTGCTACTGAGGAAACTGTAGATATGCCATATGAAAAATTTACGCGAAACTTTCACTTCGTATTTTTTGTGAAAGTGTGTTTGTAAAAGTTCCGTGAACTTTATTTGTGAAAAATCTTTCATCGTGGTCGAGTCGTTATGGATCGCCATCATTATGGAACCGGTGATTCGATTCGAGAGTCCGCTGCACGCTGCAGTATTGTTTCATGGCCACTTCGAATCGATTTAGTAAAACATATTTAACCAATTAAATGACGTTGCAGTGTGATTTCTTTATATATAGAAAGGTTGTGGACCAATTTTCCATTCAGCATACGTTATCCATAGTGGAAATTTCGTCGTTTTGTTTCGGTGCTGCCATGCGGGTTTTCTTGATTCGCAGCGTTACACCATATCAAATCTGGGTAATCAAACCGTTTGTATCACCTGTGTTATCGATCGTCCCGTTTATTGTCGAATGAGTCGTGCCGCCGTCAGTAAATAATCTTCCTTTTCTTCCTGTTGAGTTCAAAAGTAGTTCAGTTGGTTCTGCTCGCTCTAGGGACTCGTTGAGCACAGACCTTCCTTCTAAGGTTTTCGTGAGCAACTCTGCATATGGAGTCGGTGGTTTTCTTGCAGAAGGTTTAACATCCCTAGGAATCCAGTCATTAATGGCTCTTGTCCATTGGTTGTCGTTCACACATATTTCGTATGCAACCCATCTAATCTTTAAGTTTAGCGTAGAGAACAGTGTCTTTGATTTTTGATCGTTGACAAAGATCGAGGCTTCGGATCCTCTTCCTCACCTACGTAATATGAGGTACTACTAGTATCGTCATTTCGACTGCGCGTTCAATAACGTTGATCGGCCTTCATCCTGTTTGCGCAGCGACCAGGTTTATAACGATTAATGCGTTAAACCAGGAAGAATCGTGGGGTCGAAAAGCCGGGCACGGAGTCCGGTGTTCCTTGTTCTCGTTACGGCACCCTCGATGCGCTCTAAATCTCTCCAAGACGCTCGCTTTCTTCTGCTGAACTGTTAGACAAAGTCGTTCATCATGTTGATTTTCCAACCCAGATAGACGTATTGGAGCATTTCCGTTCCGTTGAGCGTGAATGGAGCATGCGAAACCAAAACGTTCCTTATGAACATCGCTTTGTGAGATTTAGTCGATGACCAATCTCTCCACAAGCGTTGCCAAAGTCGGCAAGCATTCGTTCTGCCTGGATAATGTTTGGTGTTATAAGAACGATCTCATCAGCAAAGCGCAGATGGAGACTCACCATTGATTTTCACTCCCATGTTGGCTCATTCCAATGTTTGCTTAACGTTCTCAAGAGTGGCGGTAAATAATTTTGGCTAAATGATATCGCATTACCTAACCCCTTTTTGACGTCAATGCTAATATCGTTATAAAATGGTGGTATTTCGTTTAGACGCGTAGTATTAAGACAAATTACACAGTGAAGTTCAGAAATATATACACACTAAATTAGATAGTAAGATGGACGAAGGAGGCCTAAGGAGAGCAATATAAGGCCTTGTGCAACATACTTATGAGATATGAAATACATAGACGGATATTGTTTGTGGGTGGGGGGATAGCAGCACTTACTGGATACATCGGTAACCTACCGCGTGTCATTGTATATTCCAGATATGCATCCAATCACCTCTACGATGATTAATGAAGTTGATTGCATAATGTACCTTTCAAGGATTGATCGGTGCCGAACGCTTTATCTCGTATTCTTTAATATTTATGAGAATAAGTAGCTCAAAAGTGAAGAATGTGGACAGTTCCACCAGTATCTACACGAATGCCGTCACGCTAATCATTCTTAGATGGGGCGCGGAAGGTCGCAAAGTCGAGCTATCAGGCGATTCTAAATACTTTGTGCGACGTTTATGGATGGGTGGAGATGTGAAGTAAGCACACGGGTTTAATGTCATGTAGTTTTAAATAGGTTACATGAGAGGAGTAAATAATGCCGTTAATCAATATAAGAGACATGATAAAATGAAGTATGGATAACATTTCATGAGAAATCTTTTCTATATGATCTGCTTTCTTGATGGTAGTTATGTTCTGCAATGGCGAAAATTTTTATCAGTTGATAAATGGTGAAGAGAGGAAATAGTGAATATTTTCTCCTCAGGTTATATAAAGGTTAGTGAAATTAGATGAAGCTTAGCCGAAATATTGAAGGCTGCGGGTACTATTTTCCTTGCTGTCGTAGTGAATACAAAAGAAAGGGAGGATGGAGAATTTGAACGATCTGGGAAAGAAACAATTGAAGATAGTGCAATTGCAGGGGAATGCTGATCAATTAATGAAAGGCGAGCATGTTTCTGAACAAACCGCACATGGTCTGCCCAACCAGGAAATGAGTGCACACACAGGTGCTGTTTTTCATTCTACCTTCTGAGCTCGTCGAAAAGAAAAAAATTGAGTTTGCAAAAAATAAAGTGGCATGCAACTCATCTTTATTAGTCGTCTACTACACTCCCATGTTACACTGATATTTGAAAGAAATAAGGTGGCATCGAAAGCAAAACAACATTTAAATAGCGTGTCCTTCGCAAAGTTTATTCCTGGTGAAGTGGCCGTTACTACCGTGGGATATGGGACATTCTCCTTTTGTGTATAGCTTGTTCTTCCAGATAGCTTATTGTCATGAATTGTTGACTTTCCCAGAAGAAGAAAGAGTAGAATTCCTTCGCTTGAGTTCTTTCTGAAACTGTAAAATAAAAGCATGTGAAGCACTTCTGGTTTTCTTGTTTGTAAGTAATAACGTTACCTAGACGATGACTGGGAGCGCGAACTACTGTCCGATCTCAGCGAGTACGAATTAGTGACGGAAAAGAATGGTAAGAGCGAAGATCAATGGGAAACAGAAATCAAGGAGTTACTGAACACTGTCGAATAAATGTATATATTTTATTCTTTTATATTTTTCTGCTTTCTATCCATAGGTCAACCAACATTGTCTAACTAACACTATACGTTTACAGTGTTGGAATAATGGAAGGGCCGTTGTATCTGGGTCGTTTCGATTTTGTACCTCCTCAAATAAAACATTTTTTAACTCTTTTATTTACTGCCTTTTTTCTTAATGGCAGGGTGTTTCGAATTATAACTCGTATGAAATGCTGAGATATTTGTAAAACTCCGAACTACAGGTGTATGCAGTGGAGAACGAACACGCGCTGTTGTCCTTACCGGGGAGCAGCGCGTGTTCGTTCCCCAAAACATTTTTTTTTCGATTTTTCTCTTCCATGGTGGCAAACTGTAGAGTGATTGAGGATTGCCACATATTGTTTAACATTTACTCGACCATATAACCTTTACAGCAGTCGTAATATGCGGAAATCATGGCCGATTTCAAGCTTGCATTGACATATCTTAGTTGGTAGGAAATCTCTTAGTAACTCTGAAAACTATTAAAATCCACAATTTTTTTTATCTACGAGATAGAAGTCCTATTTTACGCCGATAAGATTCTGGTCTTCTAGAGTCCACGACGACAATCATTGCTCTCACTTTTCGTCAAGGTTCATGTTTCAAACACGAAAGCAAATGAACAAGTAGGATTTCGTCCAGTAGGATTCAGCGCTGTTTCCGAATATATCGTTTATTCTTGCAGCTTCCTAAAATGTTATACTTCTTATTCGCTTTTTTTTTTTGAAAATTCTAATTCTATATATATTTAAGCTTAGAAGGACACTGTATAAAAATTATACACGCGATTAACGCGACAGAACAGATGTCTTCTGTAAGTATATATTATTCCGAACTCCTGGAATACTCAGTTTATCGAGAAAGTTTTGTTAATTACCGAGAAGCCAACTTCGACGCCAAACAGTTGAAAGCATCTCTCGATCACCTACATGAACGTAGTTGATTCGTTGTACTTAAATCCATTTTGACTGCTTCATTTCTTAAGTATGTGGATTTATTAACCAAACCCAACAGGATTTTTACTATGGCGGCTATTTTTCGTCCGAAGACCAATTCCAATACTTTCTCAGCATATTAAATTAGCATGAGATTGCTATAAAACTTGGAAACTACGAGTACAAATGCCGACTGGTTTCCGTTAAAGTCTCCCCGCTTGATAAGCCAGCAAGTGTTGAGGTAAGGTCGCAGGTGGAAAAGCGTGAGGTGGTTGATTTGTTGGCGCTCCAAGTGTGGAAAAGATGAACCGATCGGATGTCCACCAAATATTTGCTGAATTACTGTAGCAATGAAGTAGTGATGACGGTGAGTCAACAGAACGCTTGCAGAAGAGCGTAATAAGACAAGCGAAATGACAGCTGCAAGGATGGGACATACAGAGAAGTCGGAATGTGTGGCCGTTCTCCACTGAGCGAAAAAACTGCAAAGTGGTTTCATCTCTAGATCTATTCGTTTACTACCATTTTTCAATAGACGAGAAACGAATTATTTCCTTATGGAGGGAGAGCTGTTGTGGATGGTTTCCCGCTCTCGCTTTTTTGCAGGTCCATAGGCGACATGTGAGTATGTACTTTTAGGCTGCGATCACAGCTAACGTGCGAGGGAATTCCTGAAAAAGCAACCTCATCAGGAAGTTTCAATTATCTTACACCTGCCTCTATTTTCATAGAGATAGAAATATCACGTATTTCTCAGATCAGACGCACTTGACGTTTTTATTGACTGAGACTAAGTTTGAGCTTGAAGACTTGCTTTCTTAGAAACATTGAATTGGAGTAACCAAGAATGAGATAATTAAAAGTGGTAAGCGCATTAATTCTAATGGGTTGTAATAAGATTAGTAATATTTAATAAGGACAACAAGTACCGGCAACATTGCTAGTAACAATGATATACAGTGAGATAATTAGCCGCCCGGTGGGGCGCAATGGCTAGTGGTGCCCTGCACTGCACACACAGTTTCTAGTTCTATCCCGCGCTAGAGCAACCCATGACTACTATCCTTCCATTGTCGGCAGTTTGGTGCCTGGTTTGCTTGAGAGAAGTAAGCGGTACATTCGTGGATCACGGTAGGTTATTTTATAGGCCAATTATATACCAACACTAGATCTATGATACTTGATGAGATCGAATACATGGCGCACTTCTAAGTGATTGGTAAGCGCCCAATGCTCCGTCATTTCATTCTTTCATATTAACCATAGTAAAAGCAGCAATACTTCGATGCATACATAACCTCCAATTCTACCAGTGATTCGTTCCCCTGCAGCTATTGTCATTCATAGAAGTGGTCATGTTCGGGCATGGATTTAGCTGCAGATTGAGGATTCCTGGACTTCTCTTTTCATTCACATACAGAATGCTGGTCGAGCATGGCGGTCTTTGGGATCCTGAGGCAGGCGTACTAAGGCGTCCCCAAGTCTTCACTGTTTCCATTATTAAGTATTTTTAGTTTTACCTGTATTTTATGCAAAATATTCTTTCAATTTCAAATATGTTCGAAACCAAAATTGTCAAAGAGAAATTTACGAAGATGTCTACTTGGATACTTGGACGGCACGTCCTCACCGGTTGTGCAGGTCCCAGCATAATCTCAATTGTTCGGAGTTTTGCTAGTTTAGCCATGGTATTTCCTCGGAGTTCCGAGGTCAGCCTGGCCAAAGTCTACCCTAGGTGGTCACCACCACACGCAATCGCCCCTCTTATGGATCAGAGGGAGATTTGCCACTATACGACTTTGATACTAACTAGGATGGTGGTGGATGTTCGAAATGCAATTCTCGACGGAAAAGCTGAACAATATGTTGTATTCGTTCCAGTAAATCAGAAAATAAAATCTTGTTAAAATAACAGAACTTGTACTTGAAGCTCTGAAGCAAGTAGCAGAGCTCATAATGAACTGAAATGCATCGGTTTGAACAAGAAAATGACCATCGCTTTTGCACTGAAAGCAGTGTAAACAATGATATGTTAGGACGTTATGTCTTATATACACTCTTCACGAGCCGGGACGAAGGAAATAAGCAAAAATGGTAAAGCTCACGGGGTTGATCTATCCCTGAGGATGCGCCATGTATTCGACTTCATTAAGCATGGTTGGAGGTGATTGAATGCATATCTGGCCATTACAATGACTCCCGGCGGCCTACCCATTTATCGAGCTAGTACTGCTATCCTCCGAGACAAGTCCGGTACCAATTTGCCGAGCCCAGAGAAATGAACGGTTTGGTGAGCATTGTGCGCGCGGATTGATTCCACGTGTGTTGCAGGGCGCCTCCTACCGCTGCGCCACATGTGCCTCAACGCTACACGAACTATTTTAACACAATACTTGTTTCACAATTTTTCTTTCGAACTGAACGATTGGTTGATATTGGTATTTCTCGAGGAGTCTTTAGCAACATCTCTTATTGTTCAGTGGTCTAAGGAACGTTAAGTTCAGTCCTTTATTTTCAGGAACATGCAGAACATGAGTGACAGGTGTTATTCTACCTATAAACAATCGATTAGCCGTTTTTACTTCGCAAATCACTCAGTCAGTACTGCACGCCAGCTGGGTTGCGACATGCGTGTGGAGAGATAGCCGGCTGTCATCAACAAGTCGACAAATAAAAAATATTTTATGACGTTCTCTCTGCTAGACACACACACACACACATGCTAAAAATTTAGACTTTTAAAGATGACTTAATGAAGGAATTTAGGACAAAGTCCACAAAGAGCAAGAGAAGAATTAAAAACCACAATTATCGATAGGAACTGGTTAGTGAAAAGGAGCGGATTCGTAAAGAAGTACAGGCATTACGGGTGCTGACTTTTTTATACCAAATGATCCAACATAATGATGCTGAGATATCTGAAAAACTCCGGACCGCAGCTGCCTACGGTGGGGGACGAACGCGCTATTACTCTTTCCGGCTGCTAGCGCGTTTACCACCACACCATACGGGCCTTCGTTTCGCATGCCTCTCCGCTCTCTCTCTCTCTCTCTCTCTCTGTCTGTGATCCAACATATTTCAGTAAGAAGCATTGCAAGAACTGTCTGTGTTTAAGTCTCTTAGATTCGAAGCTCTTCACTCTTTGTTTTGGCGTAACAAAATCACCTTTGCAACGAATTTTTCACCAACCAATCAGTTGAAATTGCCGTGCGTTTATTAAAAGAAATGGAAGTCAAAGAACTCAATAACGAACAATGTAAAAAAAGATTAATTGTTGCGATATCGTACTAGCACACGAATGAGCGACTTATCAGTTAACTAGTAGCCCTGCGTTCTCTCAACACTGTTATTTACTTCTCTAAAAAGTACCAGCTATGTGTTTTCTATTTCACTGATAAGCTAACACGAGGTCGATAGAAAAAGAGCACTGCCGGGTGAGGTTATTTCATTTGAGCGGTGCTCCCACTGTATTCTACTCGATGAGATAACGAAGAATCGGCGGATGGAGCAACTGCCGGCAATCGACTCGGATCAACTTGCCTATGAGGAAGGCGAATGCGCCGAAACGTGAGCCGATTGAAGCTTTTTTAATCAACCTCGTGTTGGCTTGTCAATGAAAGAATACCTGTTCATTAGCGATGCCGAGGGTAAAGAAGAATCGGTTTTGGGATAGTACCAAGCATATGTGAGATATACCAAGCCACGACTAACAGTGATCGATCTCAGTCTTCAACTTCCCAGCGTTTCCTTCAACCTAACTGAGCATAAAATAGACCAGTTGCACCGCAAGTATGCTTCCTTAATGTTTTCTCTTTGTAGCGGAATCCGTGAGTCATGCCATACTTCAACCAGAAACAGCTGCTTCTCACTAAATTACGTCCAGGTGCTACCCATGAATCGGGAGCTGCGCCAATCAACGTCTTTGGAATCGTTCCAGCAGGCCACGTACTGGTTTCCATAAGCGAGACCGTTCCCGGACACTTGCGCGTGAAGAAGACGTGTGGCGTCTGCGATTCAGTCCGAACACCGCATGACGGCCAGTCCTCACGCCCCCCGAGCCACATGAGCCGCAGGCCACACCCCTCGCCGACGCTACGGTTGTTGTCATCGGGCGCTGCCGGATTCTCATCGTCGTCGTCGTGGTCGCCGTGTAGTTGCCGTCGTCGTCGTCATCGTCATCGTGTTGTCGTCGTCGTCTCCTCCTCCGCAACCGGCGCCGTCACCGTCACCACCACGTTCATACGTAGCCGCCGATATTTCGTCGTTCTATATAAATGTGCTGTCGTTCACCACTGAGACGATGATTGACTGTGGTTCTGTGTTTCGCGATCGGAAGAAGTCATGTGGTAAGCGTGGACAGATTTTCATTGCTTTCTCAGGTTTATGCTTTATTTACGATGAGCGAATTGGTCAACAGCATTCACGACTTCATTTGACACTTTTAGCCACAGATTGTGTTAGCGGTTATTCGACCATTCATTTTCTCCTTTTCTCTGCTGTATGTAGTCTATGCATAACGCTCCTTTGCTTGCGCTTAAACTAGCACTGCATTCGAATGCTGATGAGGAAGCATGTAAGAACACTTAACCATAAAATTCCATATGCAAGATTTATACAGCTATAACGACTTATCGTCCCAATATTTATCGCCTGCATTACATTTCGAGCGCGATGGCGCTAAGAAACCGGCGTCCAAGTCTTGGGTGCTGGGATTCATGAAGGATATTGACTGTCTGTGTCTGTCGTCGATTCACATGTTACAGTCAGTCCATCTCTGCTCATTACCCAGGTTTGTGCAGTGCGCTACCACACTCCTTGGCTAGGGACAGATAGCCCTAGTTCCTTCAGGGAGCCCTGGGCCCGCGAATCATCATTTGATGCAAATTTTATATGCTGGCGATGTTTTCGTCGCTGGCAACCGAGATTATGGACGCCGCGCGCGTGCGCTTTGAACGTACAAAATATTTTCGTAGCGATCGATTTGTTGTACTTTTGCGCTATTGAGGAGCTAATTCCGTTATGCCAGTCAGTATTGCTTCATCCATCCAGGTTTTAACAATAGGAGTTGGATATCTGTTGTTTGGAGAGAAATTAATGGGTCATCAAACCGATTAATGCCAAGTGCAAAAACGCAACATGAGTTTGGCACCCTCATGGGATATCGACTGTTAAGATGTTGGTAATATACTTAACATGTTAGGGCTTAAGGATTGACTTAACCACCTAACGATTTAGTCGCTGGATGTTGAAATGTTTCTGTTTCTTGTGAATTTCCAATGCATTGGCCAAGGCAACAACACGCCCGAGTGACTAATTATCGGCAGTACATCCTAAGTGCATCGTGCTGTGTTTATGACTTTGGAAATCGCCGCTGCTTGCAGCAGTGCTGTCGGGTGTTTTGAATCCAGCTTATTGATAGGTTTCAATGCCTTACCTTGCCCTATTGCCAGCCGACTTCATTATTTGCTCCGATACCGTATAATTTCAGTTCTGTGTGGAGTTATTACGAGGTGGTTTTGCCTGTTAATCATACCTGTGACGTATTGCGTCAGGTTTATGAAAACGTTAAGGAGTCGATATCATACTTTTGCGCTTAGTTCTACGAACATTTTTTTTCTGCTGTCCTCTCGGTATGAGACACCGAGTCCGCCCAGTAGAAAATCTTGGTGATTCAACCTTTATAAACGTGGATTAATCTCGGTACTTGCGTGTTTTTCTTCTTTCTCGTACAGTGGAACTTCATATGATATTCAGTGAAGTTGTCGGGAGTCACCAGCTCTTGCCACTGTTATTGAGGTGGCTGTTAAAGAGGGACTATTTGTGGTGTGTGGTGTGTTGGGCATTCGATGCTTAATGCCTTGAGAAACGACAAGATCGATCGCCCCTGTGATGAACGAAAAAACCGTAAGCAGATGCTTCTTTGGCCCATTATTGATCTTACGTCGTCTTCGCATTTCATCCCACTTTCGTCAGGGTCTCTTCCCATATTTTGTTTCGATTTATTTTTTATTCTCCGCACAAACCAGGCTGTGCGAGTTGTCGTCGTGATGGAGTTACGCCGTGGTGTTGTTATTGCGACGGCGATGATAGCAGTTATGACTCCGTTCGGATGAGTTACGGTAGTCTAGTCGATGACACTATGGGGCCATGTTGCTTTCACAGGTGATCATTCCTCTGAATGACCGAGCAATGCGAATTTTCGCCATCCGAAGTGAGATTTCTTGGCAAACACGACTCAAAATTCTCTACTTATTGCCTTATTAGCTGCAATAAGTTGTTCTTTAGTAGACGAAAACATTTTCCTCCGTTCTTCCCGCTGCTATTGCTGAGCTGGTCCCAAATCAGTACTTGTTTCCCTTTCTTGTTATTGCGCTATTTTTTGTTTTTAGATGGATTTGGCAGCAGTAATGGAATAATGGGCAATAGTAACTTTCATGGTCTTCTTTATTCGTTATGTGTAAGGGTTTACTGTAGGCAGCGCTGTAGACTCCACCTTTGGAATGTCCAATAACCGTATTCAATTTATTCGATTTGAAAAAAAGTCCTGTTCACATGCATTCATAAGACACTTTTCATGAGCAGATTGTATCTTTTAAAATGTCACAGCGATATTAAATCTATCGTTAATAATCTAGCCACAAAGAGTACGTTCCTCCAGAGTGCCGTCCGAGACCGTCAGTCGCCTAGAATAAACCGTTTTAGTTTCGTTCGGACGAGTTTCAGTGTTACTTTCCGTAGACCATGTTTATTTATCCAGATTGTTTTCGGTGTTTGGTTTTGTTTAAAGTAAACTTCAATTCAGGTACTCGAAGAAAGTAAGCACATGAGAGAACTCGAATCTGTCTCTTTTTAAAAGAATTCCTCATCATGTCCGTGTATTCGACAATGACCACTCGGCCCAAATGAAATACTTTCAACGATTTATAAGTTGATTTTTGAGATAACTTAGTTCTGTGAGTCTACTTAGGCTTTGTATGAGATAGCCGAGTAGCCGAAATTCATGTGGAAGAATCAACTCCGTCTCTAAAAACCGACGGTGATGGACTGATAGTGGTAGGCCTCCGCTCATCGGTTATCTAAGCCAACTGAGAAAAGGTAAAGTGAAATGGTTTTTTGCACCACCCGACGTCGCCTGTTAGTATTGTGCTGATCCCAGAATTACTTGCTTCTGATTCGTTTCCACGCGCCCATCATTAAGGAAACCCTTTGAACCTTCATGCATGGGTTCAGCAGTTGTTCGAGGATTTGTGATCATTTTCTATGAACATCGTTGAGTGTCGATCGAGTCTAATTTCTCTGAAATCCGGACATCGTTGTTGGGGCGTTCCCAGATTTACGTCATGGGCAATGCCACCTTTTGTAGACTGGAGAGAATCAGCTTATCCCAATTAAGTCTGGTGCGATTTCCTAATCCCGGAAGGATAGGTGGTTTAGTTGGTCTGACACTGGCTCGAACCCTGGAGTTGCGCGTATTTGACTGCAGCACTGCCACTGTACAATTAGATTTAAAATATAAAAAACGTTAGAAACCATATGGTGATGTTGAGAGAGCACAAATGCTAGTTTAGGACTTGATCATATAACACTCATAGAAGAATGCATACTAAACAGTCCAACGCGAAATCCGATGTTTCAAGTCTAATCTGAAGATATGAGATTAAAAGACATTAGGCGCAATGTGTACGTATGACGTGAAACAATCTCACCGCCCAGCGTCTTCACGTAGAGCAGCAGCTAAACGATTGTGTTAATCTACAGAAACGTTCGAATCCACCGGTTTCTCGTCCGCAACAGTTTCGAGAACAGTGTGACACACCAGTGCCACTAGGCCAGCTGAAGAGCTTCGGCGACGTGTGAGCTCCGCCTGCCCGTGGTCACGAATGTTCTGTTAGCGGAAGATAGCATGCCGGCGCGTATCAGTGTGGTAGGGCAACCATGTTCTGTCCCGAACGCGAACTGCTTTAGATAATAGTTCCGTTGCTGGTGCATGGGTAGCGACTGACAGATTGACACTAGTGTGATAGGGTTCACGTTCGTCGGCTGAAGTACAGTCTGTGGCCTATCGCTTTGCGCTAAGCATGCATGTGCTCATACTGTTCGGTGGCGGAGTGATAAAAGGCAAACGCTTTCGTCAGCTCATACATGCACTCAGATGCTCTTTCGTCGGGCACCGTAGCCCACCATCGTCTGTGTAGAAGCGCAGAGTTGTGATGTTTACGAGTCTTGGATTCATGTCAACGCTTCGAACCATTACTTCCACCGAAATACGTATAGTTTGGGAATTTCTGGACAACGAAGCACAGTTTTGGACTCTTGAGTTTGTTTACATGAGAGTACAGTCCTGCTTCTGGTTATTACTTCCGTTTTCAATAATATTAAGTGGTTCATTATTACCAGTAGGGGCTTGTCATTTTCGCTTGGATCAATATGTTTTCGTGTGTCCACTAAACCACTGTTTTCGTTGCCAAGTTCGAGCACCTCGTTTTTCATGTTATTGAGAAAGAATGACATGGAATATTTAATGACTAGGTAAATAGTGAGTCAAACTGATGCTGATAGCAACAATGTGAGTGAGGACCGTGAAGGATGGGAGCTTTTTTATTGTACCCTGCTTTAGGCTTAGGCTTAGTCAAATTTTGAAGGTGCATTAGCCTAGCTTGGTACTCGTTTATTTGTGAAACCATTATGTAGTTCATTTTGCAGGAAGGTAATCATTTTAAAAGCAGAAAATTATTGGAAGTGCTTTCCGAAAAAGAAGGAAATTTTGGTTTACTGCTTTTGTTTTGGGAAGGAGTCTTCTACGAGTGCTCATGAACGATGGTCTTGGGTGATAAAAGAAGCGCTTCGGGTGTATGAAATCTCATTTGGAATGGTGATTAGGTGTTATTAGAGTCCTAAAACCCAGAACGAGAAATGTCATACTTTTTAGTTAATTGTTTATAACATAACTCGTCATTGCATCTATGGTGCACAACCCAACACTTCTTGCGTTCGATTCGTCTTCCTCCTATTCAACGTCCACAAAGCTCTTCGAACATTTCGTGTTGTTTTCGCTGATACTTGAGGATTTCGTCCTTTCTGTGAGTGTAGTAGAGTGCTCGTCGAGTTTACTGGGTCAATTCTTCTTGCAATCTTGGAGTTAGTCGGCCAAAAACCGTTCCTACGTGCATTGGAACATGGTGGAGTGGGTCGAACCAGCACCTTGCTTCCTTGTGGACTACATCACTAACCACTATGCCAACCCCTCCTCGAAAACTGATACTTTGTCTTCTTATTTTTTGAACATGCACTGTAACGGAAAGATTGCAATTGATGTTTTCCCTAAGTTAACCTTCAGTCTTCTGCTAAAAAGGTCTGAGAGGAATCGATAACATATTTTGGAGATTTCTGCAACCATGCAAACAAAAGGACCATTCGAGAACATTTGCCTGGTCTTTTTCTTGTCCCAGGCAAGTCCTATCTTTTTCTTTTCTCAAGCGACATTGGTTAAGGGTAAGTTACGCAAAGTCAACATGTTTTCGAACGATGGTGCTTGAAAATCATGTTGTTATTTCTGTGTGTGGCCGTGATGCGACGAGTCGCTCTCCCTCTCCGCAAAAATCGGCTTGTTTTCACTGCCTACCACAGCCCCTCCTGTGCCCACTTCCACACTCCCCTATCGAGTGAACGACGAAAACATGTCAGGTGAACGGAACGCCTGCACATTCGCTTTCCGACGAACGCGATAGAGTACGGCAATACTGAAAGTAAACTAAGGGATTATTGTGAAACAGTAGCGACAGGGAACAACACAAGAAATTACGCTAGTTATGTGTTATTGAACTCATTGGATGTTCCTGTGAGGATGGAATATCAGAAGCAAGCTCGATGGTCATCTGTGCAAGGACCCTGTTGTGGTAGTTGTGTTAAATGATTCAGAAAGTTATATGAAGTGCCCCAGAATTACGGTACAAGTCATGTCGTTATCCTTTTAGATTCGGACGAGTTTCGTCGTCGCTCAGGATCATCACGAAGCGACGGCAAGCGCTGGGGACGTAAAGATGCCAGTGGGGGCGAGTTGAGATGTTGCATTCAGCCGGATATATTGCGCAGTAATGTCGACAAGCACTGGTTTTTCGAAGATGAGCAAGTGAGTTGGCTGATTTTAACCCCATGTAAAGAACAGGCATTGATTACCGCGCCTCGCCAATCATCTGATTTGAATAACTATTTCATATTTCTTCATCGTCCTCACTAGTGACATAAGTATCCATTAAACTGTGAAGTGACAGTCACAATCTGCATATAACTTTCTCCATGACAAAAACAGAAAAAGCTTGAATGAAAGTACTAAGCCGTTAAGACAGTCTCGACCATATGAATCGCATATGTCTCATATGGCTCAGAATTAACCTCCACTTTTAAATTTAAGCCAGAACATCGCACCTCGTGATGAATTTTATTAACTCTCATGGAATACAGTGGAATCTACAGGTATCGGTCAGCCGGATGCAAGTTTGTTTTTTATAAAGATGAAATGAAATTCAGATTTTCTGCAGCATGCAGAAGTTGCGTTTCCACTTTTTCCGCTGGGCTCTGTATTTTCGACACGAAGGCAATTGAACAAGCGGGATTTGGTCCGGCAAGACATAGTGATAGAGTGTTATTTTTTGGGTCTGGGAAGTCGTCAACTCTCGGAGTTCTAGCGGGAAATTATTTCTCTTGGAGTTCTAGTGTGAAATTGTCAGTAGTTATTGGGAAACCGGCACTGTCGCGAGTGTGTTAGAGGTTTTTGCCATGTCTTGCAACGCAATTACCAATAGGTAGTTGGTTTTTTTTATCTAGTGATTCTTATTTAGTGTTCCTCTGTAGGTTGCAGACGGAAACTTTTCTTCCTCCTTTCCATGTGATCTAAATAAAGTCCCATTCTCAATAGCTACCTACTGCATCCGATTTCCTTCCTATTATTTGCAGGTGCGAGTGAATGGCTCGGTGTTCGCTCGTCGAGAAAACTTCGACAATCTCCTCTCTATCATTCCGTTGTCAAAGTTCAACGGTATTCATATAAAGGTTAGGCTTCCTTCTCTTCTGTTATTTTGATTTGACTAATTTTTGTCCCCTATTATTCTTCCTCGTCATGAAAATTCCGATAGGGTGATTATTGCAGGCTTTCGTTAAGACTTTCGCTTTTTTTCATCTCACTAAAATTAAAATACACGGTTTCGTTGAGTTAAACGTCTTTTGGATGCTTCTATACTGGCATTCTTCTTCTTCATCAGGAATTCGTTGCGGGACCTCGGCATAATGTCCATTTCACAAGGCTATCTTCAGCCTGAAAGCTGAGTAGCTCTTTAGTTTGAGGAGCTTCCATTTCTAGCTCACCCAAAACCATATGCCATTGTGGACTTTAAAATCCTTTCATTCGCAACTGTGTTGATTCATTTTTATTTTATTTGGTATCTTCTCATAGCTATCGTATCTGAACCAATTAGGTCGTACTCAGTTCAAAGTCGGTTGAATTTGGATTGGGAGACTGATCTAAACGATGAATTCCGTTTCTCTTGTAGTGATTTCCGAGAATCTCTTTCATTTTCTGGAAATTCGGTAGAGAATGAATTCCTCACTTTTAGTTGCGCATTGAGGTTAACTCATCATCAATCGATATTTTGTGAATCTTTCCTTATTCTTCGTATATTTTATTTCTCCAGAATATGAGATCATAAGGCGTGATTCATGATGTGCTTAGGAGACTTATCTATTTGCTATTTGTTTTATTCATTTGCATATTATGTGACCCGGCACCACGTATTATGTGGATCCCAACACCTCTTCCATTCGATTCGCTTCCTCTCATCCATCAGCCACGAAGTTTTCCGAGTTTGCCTGTGGGTTCAGCCTCTGCTTGAAGATTTCATTCTTCTTCGTGAATGTCTTTCAATTCTAATCAAGTCGGTTTTCCCTAGAATCCTGGAGCACCCGTGTTAGGTGGTTCCCGAGTCTTCACCACAGGCAGACGCCAACATTTGTGAATTTCGAGGGCGCACATATTATATAAATAATAGGTACCGCTGTGATCTAATAGATGTGTGTATTTGGAAGCACGAAGTCTCCTCACGTCTTTTTTCTATTGTTCTCTCGCATTCTGAGCATTTAGTTGGTATTTATTGTTAGCACATCTCATTCTCCAGTCGTCGGCTCGTCGCAGGCTGCTTGTACTTTGCTGTTATTCGATGGACGTCGTCTTTCAAGGGCAGTTCATCTGACGCCCTGCCCCACTCTGACATGTGACGTGCTGGTGTTGTTGTCTGTCCCGAAACGGCCCCACCACGTTCGCTTTGTTTCCCGTTTGAGAGATCGCTATTGGGGTTACTATGTCGCCTGCTCCTCATTACGAGTTCTGTCGCCGTCGAGCCGAAAACACTTAGCGAAGAACAAGGATTCGAATTCACAGACCATTTCAGGGCCCGTGGTTGAAGATCTGTTGTTTGAGCAGTTTAATCACACGAATTAGGTGACCAATCTTCGTATATTTCGAGGTCTCTTTATCTCTTTTATTTTATAGTTATAACTTACAGAAAACACGAGCTTGAAAACAGCTTTAAAAAGAAGTTAAGGTGCCAATATAACGGATAGATGGGAGCCTAAATAAAAAAAATAGGGTCAATAAAGTTCGTGGCTTCGATCAATCATGGGTGAGATGCGCCGCCATACTCTTAGCACTGTGCTATCGAAACGTCGTCAGTTGTGAATTCGGAAGATTTTAAATCGAAAGGAGATAGAACATCTATCTTTCCACCGAATCTCCGTGCTTTCTTCCTCTAAAACTATGAGAACGTAGATATTTCGGAGTTCCATTCATAGACATGCACTTCATTCATCTCTTGGCGCTCATCTTAATGCCATATGTAGTTTTTACTTCACAAGATCATCTTCGCAATTATTGAACTGGAGTACAAGAAACTTAGATAACGACAATTCCAGTGTATTGTTTAACTAATGATGTGATAAGTTAGAGACAAAGGAATATTGGAAGGGTTCTGAAAACTCTTGACATTAACACAACGCAAAATAAGGGCCTCCATGTTGCAGTTCCCCTGGAAAGGGTAAGGTCTATTTCACATCATACCCTGCCGTGAAAAACTATAATAGGCAGCAAATAAAAGGTTAACACTGTTGATATTATTACGCCGAGAAAAAATCAATTATTGAATTAAGAAGGGTTAACTATGGTTTTTATCTACTCTTATTATCCTTTTATTAAAGATCTGCAATGACTCCCGCTTGTTGGTGGCGATCTTACGCTTTTAAACATCTTTTAGCTGGTGTAATTCTGGAACCATTGTCAGTTTTCCGGCCAATAAGTACGTGATATCTTGTTTTTCTAGGAACACCTCTTCTTTAAGGTTTTCTTTGTTCATTATGTCCACAGCATGTTTTGTTATACTACTGACTTCCACTTCTAGAGTGTAACTGAACTCTCTTCTGAAAGTTTTTTCGATCTGAATATGGGGCAATGATCATCCGTTACATGTTAACTATGGGGTTCACTTAATTCTAAATTGTAGTTTTCATTTACAGGTGTTCATGTTTTAAACGTTTCCTATTATCTCCGAACTTTTTATAATATGGTTTGAAAACAGGGTTTCGACGATATACCTTCATTGAAAATTATCATCCTTTCATTTTGTATTTATCTAATGCTTATTTTTAATCCCTTAATAATAATAGTAGTGCCCCCGGCGTCGATCAATCCCTGAGGGATGTGTCATGCATTCGACTTCATTAAACATCGTTGGAGGTGATTGAATGCATATCTGGCGTTTACAATGACTTGCGGTGGCCTACAGATGTATCGAGCCAATGCTGATATCCTTTCAGACAAGGCTGATACCAATTTGTCGACACCGTAGGGGTGGAAGGCTTGGTGGGCAGAGGCACGGGGATCGATTCCATGTGCATTGGAGGGCGCCGCCGACCACTGCGCTACACGCGCCCTTATTCTCATAGAAATGGTTGTTTATAGGTCCAACTCACAGTCTTCCAATTAAAATCGGCTTTTCACCTTTTAATGCATTAAATGCTTTAGGTCTTAAAACTACAAGGAAAGAAACATCTTGGAAAGTGACATAAAATTAGAGGTGTATGTGTTCAGTGATACTCATTCGTTTTCAGCCGTTATTTTGAAGTTCCTTCCTTTTTCCTTCACATCATAGAATGGTATAAGACTTCCATAGACGCGGCGACCATCAGCAACAGCACTTAGATTTTTCTTTTGGTACTTAACTGACTTCAGACTCTACCACTAAGTGGCCTGATGGTCGTCGTTTACTTTCCGCCGTTTTTTAGTCGAATTTGTCTACTAGGTTCTCCTCACCCTAGCAACACAAAGGATACTTTAATCTGAGGTCCTAGTAAAGAGGTCTGAACGTCCGATTGACGGTCATGTCAGTGTATGCTTGACATTCTCTGGAAGTTAGTCGTTGTCTGCAGCTGTCCAACGATTTTACGTGTTACTTTTCGGCGTTTGATTTTTCTTTTCATGAGTGCCGATACATTGTTGTATGCAGCATCCCTGGTTTTCGGCCGTCGTCACAAGTTCGAACACCGTGTTCCTCACTCATTATCCGCATTACGCTAAAGACTACGAACTAATTAATGTCCCCAAACGCACTTTCTTTAGGACATTTGAGGATGTTGAACACAATTTCATCGTGTTTACTTGAATTGGGAGAGCTACGCTAAAGCTAGAGTAACGAAGAGGTGCAAGTTTTTCCCCGTGTTTTTCTTTATTGGATGCTCCCTTTCAAGCTCCATTGTCTGCTCGTTCATTTTTATCCAGCTGTGGAGCTAAGTTGGTCACTATTTTCATCTTAACACATTATGGCTAGTTTGAGATGTTCCGTGCGTGATTGGAGCATGGGAAAAATGAGCCTGTCGCAGAAACATTTTTCCCGCAGTTAAGTTGCAAACCGATTTTTATGTGCTCTACGAACTTAACCACTATTCTTCAATTCATTAAGAAGGAAAGGTTGTTTAGTGCAGTACCCAGCCGTCAGACTTCAACCCCGTGTAATCACGTTACTGCTCGGTCTTAGAGTGGTGAAATTCCGGCTGTGAAAGTTACTTGCTGACTCACTAGGCATCTCTTTGCACTAATCATAAACGCTCTGACTCTACAGAGCTTGAACAGCCCATTCTCGGATGTTGTAGGACCATAGTGGAGGTGCTCAAAGAGCCCGTCCTGTTTATCATCGCTGTTGACAACGGTGTATCTCCAAAATCTTGCCAGTCAAATGAAAAAAGTGCCACCATTGTTGGGATGTAAATTAGGAAAGCTTCGTAATTAAATCTTTGAAATCATGTTAACAAGGAAAGACGTTGAAAATTACTTTGCAGTTTTGTATTAGAAACTTAACTTTTTGACTGTTTAACTTTTTATGGTTATGAAACTTCAACACCTTCTGGTCTAAATCTTTTCGAGAGTCTTCGATTCATAATGTTCAAACGGTTCTTCCCATGTTGATAGAACGGCTTTCTTGTCATAGTTTCACTTCCAACCCACAATTTACATAGGTGCCCGACGACGATGACAAGTCGAGAAACGAGCTTGTAGAGTTAGCAATCTATCTGCTTAGTTAGTTGTGCTGGTTTTACCATGTTGCTTCACATTGTCACCATGTAAATATTTGTTTTTTTAAAAAGTGTCACTGGAATGCGAAAAACTCCACCTTTTTGTCAAACATGTCCTACACAGACGAGTGGTGAGTAGCGCAGTGGTAATGGTGCCGTTTAGTGGTAACTCGCTAGACCCAACCAACCAAGGAACTGATTCATCCTCACCTACTCCCATCAAGTGTCGAATTACGTTTTAAATAACAAAAAGATGGGTAAATGATTAGAAATAGATGAGCTATTAAATAGATTTAAAAGTATCGCGAAATTAACACATGCAAGTTAGTGAAATGGTTAAATGATACAGATGGAAGATGACTGTCCGCAAGGCGGTGACGATGTTCGTCTGTGCCTTCTGAAGACGTTGGGAGCACACAATCAGCGCGTTGTTCCCTGTGTCGGCTGTCATCGTGACATGGTGGTACGTTTTCAGTTCGATCTCCGTTATATTGCCATTCATCCCCCGTTCTCTATCGGTACCCCAAATTTCGCTTTGTCTTGTTGTCTTTCGAACACTCCTAATCATTTTTTTGTGTTCTATCGAATTACTTCGGCAGAGAACGTGCTTATCCTTAGTTGTTATACCGATTTTCTCAAAAATAGTAGAAGGTCTTAGTTTTAAGCCTTTAGATTCCATAATGTTTGAATTCCATCGAAGTAAAATCTTCGTGCTTCACTCCGTGAACATTACGTTTGACAGATGCCGCGCGCTCTTCTCTAATTTACTATTTGTCAGATGTAAAGTTAAGTCTACATTTTGTAACGAAAGGAAGAAAGTGTAATAAAACATGTAAATTCCACAAAAATTACTAGGTTCATTGAGCTGAGGACACCGACAATTTACAAGAAAAATTTTGGAGTTCTTGCTGCCATGTTCTTGCTTTGAAGAAAACAGGGCATCTTCTTACATATCTTTTATACGCGGTCTGTCGTCACTTTGTCGATTTGGTTAGAATGCAGAAGGAAGCATTGATAGAATTTTTTTGAGTTACTTCTTCGTGAATTCTTCATTTTTCAGTGAATATAGTACGCGCGCGTGGTGTCCATCGTATGTTCTTTCGATTACAAAACCATGAATAAGGGACTTCTTAGAGGCAGGCTTTTGATTGTCTTGAGTCTTCTTGAAAAACGGCTTTATTCATCAGAACATAGAAGAAGGTCGGCATGATCTTAATAGTCTCTGAACACTTCAAGGTTAAGATTTTTAAGTGCACGCCAAAGTTTCATTCCTCTGTCTCACAAACTTTTCGAACTAAATGGGACTATATGTCATGAATGATTAGTGGGTTAAGAAAGTGGGAAAGGTGTTTTTCAGGTGTATGATCGATACCCTCTCGTCGACGGAGTGTTCTTCTTGTCGCCAGTTTGCCACTATGGACCGCCAACTGAGGTGATTTATTTCGTAACCTTTACAACCTCTAGGTTTTAAACAATCTCTAAGTTTTCTTTAATTTATATCTTTAGAACAAAAAAACTCTGCACCACACTTGCAAAATTTGGATCGCGAGACCCGATGCCACTATGCATTTCGATTCCGCTTTTTCACCTAATACTCGACATTATCGCTTATCGCTGTTAGGCTTTTAATTAGACTGAATGAATAACATACGAAGGAGCTGGTGGCGCAATGGTAGTGACCACCCTGATTACACGGCTGGCCCATATCACTTAGTCCCTTGTTCGACTCTGCCCTGGGCCAATCAAGCCTCGTATCTCTTCGGGGTCGAGAAATTGGGACCAAAATTGTCTGCGATAATCTAACTCCCGCTAACCTATGTGGGGTGCCCTAGCACGGCTATCTCAGGATTCATGAATCTCACGTATAAAGAAGAAAGAGTAATTGCAAGCAAAAAGCCAAGGACCGGAGCCACAAGCGAATGTTCGGAGACCTTCGTAGATGACGAACGCTAGCGAACGAATCGAATGTAAGAAGTTCTGAGATCTACGCAGTGTGATATGGTGGGTCATGTGGTAAAATAAAAAATGCTGAAAAATAATGCATTTACATCTCCATTGAGTGATTTTGCTTCAGATCATCTAATGGAAAGTTTTTTAACTTATTATTTACTGCCTACTCTTTTTAACTGCAGGGTATACATTGTGAAATATACCTTCAATGATGTTGAGATATTTGCAAAACTCCGGACCGCAGGTGTATGCGGTGGGGAACGAACGCGCTATTGTCCTTTACGGGGGGTAGCGCGTCCACTACCACACCACGCGGGTCCTTCGTTTCGCCTTCCTCTCAGCTAGTTCTATCGATATTTTGCCATCAGCAATCACTAGCTAGCTAGCTGAGAGACAAGCGAAACGAAGGACCTGCGTGGTGTGGTGGTGGACGCGCTATTCCCCGGAAAGGACATTAGCGCGCTCGTTCTCCACCGCATACACCTGCGTTTCGGAGTTTTGCAAATATCTCACCATCGTCGAAGAAGGTTTTTTTTGCGTTATGAATTCTGAATAATTAGTCAATATGATTAGGTATCATGGATTACAGGTGATGTACGATGGAAAGCGCAACTACTTGCAGCAGCTCTGCGCCAGCTGCTTATGGTCAGAGTGGCGTTGTAATAACTGCGGACGAGGTATTTCAGTAATTTCAATGGGAACAGTTGCGTACTGAACAATTCCCTTAGAATTATGGGGAAGAATTTTTTCCGGTGTAGTCACATTGAATCGATGATAATCCAAATGGCGTTCGCAGATGACAACCATGGGCATGTTCTCGCCTTTGTTTACCTGTAGGAGGTTTGCCACCTTACGACCATTTCTTCGAGAGATACAATGAAATGCTCTTAGCTGGCTTTCCCAGTTGAAAGGTTCTGAACTGAGTGATCATTCTGGGAGGTGGACTTCTCACTTAATATAGCAATGCGACACCCAAAACACTCTGTGGTCAAGTTGAGACGTTATGTTCTCGATAAAATATTAGCTAATGCGTCTCCAAGTGGTGAATATTTACTAATTCAGAATTATGAAAAAGAAACTTTTCCCAAATGACTGCATTTTATGTTTCACATATGTCTCGTTAAAGCTGCAATCAAGTTGCTGGAAAGTACATGAGGAGCTTAGGATTGCCCCTAAAAAATAAACTCAACGTTTTTGTGGATTAGTGGTCCGATTAGTGGCTACCCGTCGGTACATCCTGTCTCAAAAACACTAGCCGTTAAGAGGGCTACACGGAAAGTGTGGTGCTCTACGTGTGACTCTAGAGAGCGCAGCTCATGGAACAGCTCTTGTTCATGACAGTGCGATGGTTCTTGCTGTAATTACTTGGCGGTTACAAATTGATAATAGAGATCGCTGGCTGAGAACATAGTTATTGTTTCCTCACTTGTTTTAACAAATCTGGCATTGTTTCTCTCCTTGTAATTTTGTTTTAAGATGGCTGGTTCAACGGCAAATCGATTGTTCTCGGAACCCTGTATTACTATGATATAGGTGAGTACAGTTTTAATAAACTAGGAAACTAGCATGCAGTTAGAGATAGTAAGCCTGAGTTTTTTTGCGAGAAGTATTTTTCTCTACCTACTTCCCATTCCTATTGTCAGTCATCCTTATTTGTCTTACATTCCAAGGTTTTCCAGGTGGGGTAAGGGTTCGGCTTAACATAAATCAGTAGTCGTTTTTAATAGTTTTTAGGATCCTCGGAACCTAGGAACCAAAAAAACCTATAATTATTTCCGGAATTTCGGAACTTTTTTTTAATCACTTCTCACAGTCTTTCTCGCTTCATTCACTTGTTCATAGACTATGTATGATATGAATGTTTCAGTCCTATCATCCATTTCGAACCTTTTGGTTCATTTCCCGATGATCGTCCAAACTTCTTGTTGTTGTGAATATCGAGCCATCTTTTTCTTGAGTCGCCAAATTATGATTTTCTGTGTTAAAATTCAGTGAACCAGATTACCTGCTCTAATGCGAATATCAAGGCCAATGTTACTGAATTGCAGTAATTACAGTGATTGTCGCAGTGACAACAAAAGAAAACCAGCTTTCCGAATTCAGGTTTACTTGTATGCACTGGGTCGTACTTTGGACCTGCTATTCACGAACGCGAATTTTATGTGAAAATACAATGATGTTTTGCTGACGATTCCGCCGTTCGTAATGGCTCCGTTCTGTTGCAGTGTCGGCTGGCAAGTGCTGTCCCCCAACGTGCACTGTTTGTCGCAGTCCTCTGCTTGTGCCGGAAAACATCATGGTGCAGATTGTGAATGTGAGATAATGGTATAGTTTCGCAGCTATTCCGGTTCAGTACAAGTTATTTCCAGCACTTTCTTCACTCGTTCAAGAACTCATGTCAATTTGTTACCTTTCATAGTGTTTACATGAAATTTCTCTTCAGATTTACCCTAATCATTTGTTTTCTTCTTGACGAAAGCGCTAAATGCAGTCTGATTTTAGGCTTTTAAAACCCTAACTAGCTGTTGTTGATAAGGTCAAACTACTTTTTTTTCTAATTCAAATTCAATTCCTTTTTAAAATTCAAATAGTCAAGTTCTACTTCTGTTGGATTCTTTCTTGAAACTGTGAACATCGACGAATCATGTTATCCTCCTATAATATTTCTCAGCTTTTTGAAAGGCTGGCATTAATGTTCTTAGGGGCTATTCATTTCCTATTTCAAGCATCCGTGTTATATCACAATCGATGCAAAATAAGCGAACAATAGCAGCGATGGGCGGCCACCATATTGCAAAAATATTTCGTAAAAAAAGGAAATATACCTTAAGGGGCGCGTGTGGCCCAGCGGTTGGAGGCGCCCTGCAACACGTACTTGGAATCGATCCCTGCAACCGTGCCCCACCAAGTCTTCCATCCATCCGGGGCCAGCAAATTGGTACCAGACCTGTCTGAGAGGATATCAGCACTGGCTCGATACATCTGTAGGCCACCGCAAGTCATTTTAAACGCCAAATATGCATTCAATCACCTCCAAACGATGCGTAATGAAGTCGAATACATGGCGCATCCCTCAGGGATTGATCAACGCCGAGAGGTTTTTTTGAGCTTTTATACTTTTAGTGGAGTGGTGGTTGTGCTGACGCTTATTTAGTTGACGTTTTGCACAAGTTTTATCATCATTTTCCTTCGCAGCGATAATTTTTTCCCACATGGAAGTTGTCTTAAACTCAGTGGTTTTTAATTCGTTCAATTTTTTTTTGTTACCTTACAGTCTCCAGTTGTTATTATGGATGTGCTTTGTCAAATTTTCCGACTTTTCGTGCGTTTCTGGTTTCTCCGGCAGTTTTGATGATTTATTACACCGATATTTTTTGAAAAAGCAGCCATTGAACACGGGGGTTTATACTTTGAACTCTGCGAGGAATCATAGAAGAGAGAGAAGTGGCATAATATCAAAGGAGCATAGTTTTACCCATATTTCAGCCTGGTTATAAACAGGTTTTAATTTTAGAAAGATTGATATTGAACATCTGGAACTATTTTTGGATAGGGCCGTAGAGGCGCTGTCTTCTTTATTCATCGCAAAATCGTTGCTCCATCTATGCTTTGGCTATGAAACCTTTGCTTTGCGACATCTGTAAAAATTTTAACTATTCGTTCCGGTTTCAAGACATTCTTCCCAACGGTTTACCACCTGATCGTGGCTGGACGGTGTTTCTGGGTGTCGGACTGCGATTTACAGCGGGAGATTCATCACCTCGGTAGGGTATCCCAAGCTGAGGAGTCCAGCGTTTCCATCAGGAAACCTAGCTAAGAGTAAACCAATACCAGGATCCACCATCGTCCTGGTATCAAAGTCGCATGGTGGCAAATCTACCTCTGATACACAAAGGTAGCGACTGCCTGTGTGGCGATAACCTGCGGCAGACTATGGCCTGGCTAACCTCGGGACTCCAAGGAAACAGTGGCTAAACGAGCAAAACTCCGAAAGATGGGGAATATACTGGGGCCCGCACAACCAGT
This sequence comes from Angiostrongylus costaricensis, assembly GCA_900624975.1. Classification (NCBI taxonomy): domain Eukaryota; kingdom Metazoa; phylum Nematoda; class Chromadorea; order Rhabditida; family Metastrongylidae; genus Angiostrongylus; species Angiostrongylus costaricensis. Next base: position 45,191 of record UYYA01004266.1, read on the forward strand.
GACGACGGGCCGTCCAAGTATCCAAGCAGGTTCAAAACATTTTAAAATTTCCTTTACGCCTATCAGTCTTGTCTCTTTTTAAAACCAAAAATCTCCATGATTTTATGTGTACATGAATTGGATGTGGAAAACCCTTACCGTTAAGTGTTCTGTGGGGCCTCGTAAGGAATTAATATTATGCTTGACAATTACAACTAGTTTTCGTCAGCGGGTGTACATTTTGCTCTAAGTGGACTTCATGATGAGTTGCGGCGAATTCGACATATAACTTCTATAATGCTGAGATTTTTTCGAAACTCTGGACCGCAGGTGTCTGCAGTGGGGAACGAACGCGCTATTTTCACCACCTGGGAATTTCGCAACATACCCAACCATTAAAAAGAATAGGCAGTAAATAAAAATGTTAAGAATTCGACATAGTTGTGGTAAACACTTTGTTCCTTCGCTCACAGGATATATTTAATCTCTCTATTTCATTGCCTAAATCTCAAACATGTTTAGATTTCCAACCTTCGAAAACTTTTGAAAAGAAATATTTATAATTTAATTGGTTTTGGTTATTTTAATTTCCAACTGTTTTTTCATCTCGACAATGGCACAGAAGCATGCCATCGCGAAGATCATTACGTTCTCCTGGACGAAATCGCTTCCCTCTTGTGTCTACGATTTGAGCCTCGATACAAGAAAACGAGAAATAAAATGTTTCTTTTAGGCTCCAAAAAAGAAACATTCCATCTTTGTAGAGTGAGAAAACTGAAATCTCGCTGGCAGGCACTTTTGTAGGTCCAATCAATTTTTACTTCTATTGATAAGGTTCGCGACAAGCTGGAGTGTTCCTAAGGTTTAAAGAAGCACATTTTTTCGACATCTGACTACATTTTAGTGGAAATCAATCCACTCCCATTTCCTCGTACGAATTTCCATCACTTCCCGTCCGAATTGTAATTGTTAAGAATGGTGCACTGTAATTCGTATAAGCTGACCTCCGAAATGATTGGTACGAGGAAGTACACCACGAGTTTGCAAGACTCATAGGAAAACGAGTTGAGGAAAAGTTTTGTAACAGAGCTGTGGTAATTGGAAGAGATGGTGAATAGATACTAGTATGGTTTAGAACTAGTGAACCCTTAAAATGAGTTTCAAAAGTGCTTTTAAGCGAGAAAATCCCGGTAGTTTCAAGTGTTTTGAAGTAGTGTAATCTAGTTAGCACCTCAAAGCTTTTCGTTTCGTTTTGCAAGCTCGCTTTGTTTCATGCTGCTATCGCCAGGTATTTTTCTAAGCCTGAAGAAGTCACCCGTTATGGTCGAAATTTTCCAGAACGAGTTCATAGTGAATTGTAGAATTTCTAAATCACACAATTCCGACTTTCGTGGTTTTCTTCAAGACCTTCTTTCCCACATCTTTTGAGTTGTGAAGCAAACAACCGTAGGTGGATGTACTTTCACTCATCACCGGTGTGCATGACTCATGATATCATCAAATCGGTTTCTGCACATAAAAGCACACATTTTCAGGGCAATAACATCATCATGCACGAGCTGATCACGTGCTCAGCATGCGGTTCCAAGAATTACCATGGTATCAGGAGAATGAAAGATCTTGTAATTTGTAAATCAATGGCTTAGATTCGCTTAGTCGCATAGTTCGCATAGCTCGCTTTTCTAAACTCTATGTACGTATTGATCAACTTCACACTGTAATTAATATAAGGTTACTTGAAGAAATCTTGTTATGATTTCGTTAGGCGATCCGAGGATTCACAGCAAAGAAACTTTGCATGGGTTAGTCAACAGCATTACACTTGATACAAATGTGTACTCTGTGTCGATTTCTATCCATATCGCTTCTTCAAAGCTTTTGTTTTGCTCATGCACATTACCTCCTACTCAAATCTATGATTTAGTCGACGTTAGATCGCATTAGGAAGCGTGGCTCCGATGTCCTTCTTTCAGGCAACATGGAACCCGTTGAATTTTATTTATTGTAGAATGGCGTTTCACTTAGTACGTTCTTATCGATTGTGGCCGATTTTTCAGTGCCATTAACTTCTTAGAGTTGCAACAAGTGTCCAGAGCGGTTATCTTTTGCACTGTGAGAATTTCTGTAGTTGCGTTTGTAGAGTCAAATAGAGTGAGCTAGAACAGCGCACGAAGTCTGAAGTTACTGAGGTGGACGCTTTACTCAAATCATTGCGACCGTGTAGGCGATGGTTCTATGACGTCGGCTACAAAAAGATTTCAAACTAGTGTCGTGCAATCTTGTTAATGTATTAATCGCTTGAGTTATCCATCCAATAATATCTGGCTTGTTTTTGAACCTATGGGACCAACGTCTACAAACGATTCGTGCAGTGTGTCTGATGAATCAGCCCGAACATGTTTTGCCCGCTGAACCGATGTTGTATGGTGAAAATCAGTGTGCATACATTCCGTAGCTTTCGTCAGTGGTGTTGTGTTATGGATCTGTGTTCAAGGATCTAGTTCAAGGGCAAAATCCCACTAGAAACGGTTACCGCAGCGTTTCTCTAACTGTGGTTTCCGTAACGGCACATTGTTGTGTGCCCACCAGATCGCTCTAGTTTGTGTGCTTCGTGTCCAACCTAAGTCTACATTATTATATGGTCGAGGAATGGCCACCCGTTGGAAAACAACCGTCCTTTTCTCTCATTCTCTTGCTAGTTCACGCTTAGTTCACTTTATGCCCGTTTTATGGCTGAAGTTGAAAGAACATGAAAACACGAACGCACACTGATTGTCAAACGCGGAGAAAGGGGTTGTAATACTGGAGAAGGGAGTACATACTGCACGCTTTCTCGCTTCCATTCTACTTAATTTATCTTCATGTTGCTCCCCACCGGGACTATAACGGTTCAAAGGTGAATTTGCCTAGATCTGCCTAGTTGTTGATTATCTTAACTGCAAAAGAAGAGTGGTAAGTGGGATGAGAGGAGATTAAGTGAACTGTAACACTTCAAGCACATTAATGATAGTGGAATCATGAACTAGTTAGGGTTTGGAACGGTCAACTAATTCAAACACAAGATTGATGGCACATTTGAGCCATACGGATTCGGACATATGTCGAGCGCTCGTCAAGTGGCCTACACTTAGAACGTACCCCTCTTTAGGAACAGTTTGAGCCTAATCAAGAATTGCACCGCCCCTTTAATCCCTTAGCACCATGACCAATCTCTGTTTTGTTTTTTGCACAGCAAACTTTCCATTCTCTCTTTCTCCAAATACCTCTATTCCCTTAATGAAAAATACCACGTATTTCTTTGATCAGCCCATGTACGTGAATAGGTGTTATTGGTATGTGCATGTGCCATTCTACCAGTATGTGTGTGTACTGGTTCCGAAACACTTTTTGTTCGTTCGTTTATTTGTTTGTTTCCTACAGACCGCTCGGGTACCAATCGTGTCCTACTGTATTCTCGCCTCACTTCTTATAGTCCGGTTAGACTACCTCCAATGTTTATAGGTGAAAATGCTGTTATGACATGACATTTATCCCCGTTAAATTACTGTCAGTCTTTTTGTTGTATAACAGAATATTTAACTGATAATTTCCTGATTTGATAGTGTCAATCGTTCGCTAGGTCGCAACATTTCACGCGCCATACTATATGTACGCTTATACATCTGTTCGTCTATAAATGAAAATTGTTCACATGAGCTGTTACCAAAATTTATGAAAATATATAACATATTACATAACAACATAACATAACATAACATTACATAGTTGCACTTAAGTACGTTGATATTACTTCGTATTCCCGTCAAGACCTGACTTCAATACCTGACGCATAACAAAACGGATAGAAAAAGAACGAAAAAGACTGGATATCACATAACCACCTTGTCTATTCCTTTATATTAATACCTATTATTATTGCCCTTAAATCTCGTAATCTACTGGGTTCTGACTACGAAATGCACGGAAGAATTTGTGTCATCCTAATTGTTCTGGGGTAGTGAAATTTCTACTGAACACAAAAGTTCATCTGCGTAAATCAAACACATTTTGTGGCTTCCAGCCAAAAAATAAGAAGCGGAGAGCTTGCCAACGTAAGGAGATAAACGTTGCGAACAGCGGGCACATAATACGGAGCCACTAAAGCGGCCACAAAAAGCAGCGTTGGTGGCAAAGTTCGACAGATTGACACAGATTGCTCATCCAGTGATACTGGTTCCGGAAATTCACCCGTCTTGTAGTAGTCCTCCAAAAGTCTGAAATTTACGATCTCTTACAATTTGTGACCTTTCTGTTTAAATAAACTCTAACTTAAAAACATCACAACAATTCCTAACACCGATTTGCTAGTCTCTTCGGCATTGATATACAATTTGCAATTCTCTTGGTAAGTATACACGAGCTTGTTATTGTATCTTCATTCACAACAGCTGAGGTTTCAGCGAGTTTCACCTTCCTCAAAGCAACCCTGATTAGCTCAAGTTAACCCATTCTACCCCGGTATGGACACTATAGTGTCCATAGCGGTTTGGACCAAACGATCGTATGGACATTACTTGTATAATTGGGCGGCCCGTCTTCACTGATAGTACAGGCACCAGCGTAATTTCCACCCTTCAGAGTTTTGCTAGTTTAGCCATTGCCGCTCCCTGGAGTCCTGAGGTCAGCCTAGCCGAGGTCTGCCTCAGTTTGCCATCATGGGAAGAGTTTAGTTCAAGGACGGTGGTGGATCCTGATATTGGATAACTTTTAGCTGAGCTTCATAATGGAAACGCCAGACACCTCAGCTGAGACCCTGTTGTGGGATGAATCTCCCAGCGGTCCATCGCAGCCCGACACCGAGCAACAGCTCCTGGCCACAGTGAGGCGGCGAACCGGTGAGAGGATGTGGACATTGTAGTGTCCATATTCAGTTTAGTGGGTTGTAGAGTTTTTTTTTTGCATTATGTATATTCGTTCGAGAGCTAGTCAAAAGCAGATCAAGGTGGGAGGAGGAGACCAGAAAAGCCATTCTCTACACTTATTGATTTGCAAGAAATCATTCTTCCAAAAAGATTAACTGGCTGGTACTTTGAGGAACAAATTTTTGTTCATTTTAATAGCTATGGTTATTGTATGGAATATCCAGACATTAAAATCCCGACGTAGATATACTCCATATAAACTGCAGAATACTCCCATTGGAATATGGATTAACATATAGTAAATCGTAGCATACACATTACTACTCAGAGAACGATAAAGCTTTTCTACAATTCTGTCATGTTCAAAACCACTTCAGTCCTCTAATTATTAAGAAAAGATCTTTTTATTGTCAGAGACCGGAAGGACGTCAGCCGACGAAAATTCGATTGCTTGCTCATATTCGATTCGGACAGCCACGCACAACGGCGTCGGAGCAGAATCGGTTAACTACGATCCAGTCAGTCAAACACCTCCATAGCCTCAACAGAACAACGACGATACCTAGTTGCCAATTGCATTTACGCTCTCACCGAGCGTGTAAAGGAGCTGTTTTGTATCCAGTGCGGTTGAAAATTGGGTATCGTGGGTTTTCAGTTGAAGTTATATATGTGTTCGGCTATGTTGCGGTTAACTTGACCTTTCCTGGCTCTAAAGATGAAATGCGGCGAAACGTTTGCTGTTGTGAAAAAATAGTATATGACAATAATATAGAGTGTATCAAGAGAATAGCGAATTATTCATCCCGACAATTTTGATAATCCAAAATGCTGGAATCTACTTGATCACCAAATAGTCCTTCAAGCATTATCGGATTATTGGTAGCACAACAACACTTATTTACAGCAATCATATCGAAATCAGCTGTAATTACATTAACCAACGAGTAATTCAATAGTTTCATTCCACAGTATGTGATTATTTACTTGTATACTTGGATGGCTCATCTTCACTGGTTGTGCGGACCCCAGTATAATTTCCATTTCTTTTCCGGAGTTCTGCTAGTTTAGCTACTGAGGTTCCCTGGGGTGCCAAGATCAGCCTAGCCAAAGTCTGCCCCAGGTCGTCACCACCACAAGCAGGCGCCACCCTTGTGGATCAGAGACTTGCCACCATGCAGTTTGATACCAGGACGGTGATGGGTCCTGGTATTGGTCTACTCTTGGCTGGGCTACCTGATGGGAACGCAGGACTCTTTTTCAACCTAGGAGACCCTGCTAAGGCATGGACCCTCCCACTGTACATCGTAGCGCGACACCCAAGAGCACCTCGCAGCTACGATGAGGCGGTAAACCGTTGGGAGGAGCATGGGATTGTTACCAAATTAATTTCCGGTAAGAAACACCGAACCTCTTAGCCTGGGTGATTCTGTTACTGAAAGAACTCCAAGATACCAGCTACTCAAAAAGGGCAATGAATTAGTAAATGAATAAATATTCATACAGACCTGTCCTTCTCAGAGTACGCCCTCATAATCCAATCTTGCAGTTCCTTCCGGCTCATACGCAACTCCTTTGCCGAGTACCTTTTTACATGCACACTGAGTACTTTTGCCGCTCGCTCTCCGCAAACGAATTCGAGCATACTGGGGGCAACACCACGTCGATTTGGTAATCTTCAACAGTAAGACATTCTCTAATGAAGGATTTATTTTCATTGACCGAACAATCAGAAATGAAGGATTTTCGAAAAAAAGTTAAACTATTTCCACTAATGATAATGGCGAATACAGAGCGCTTGTGTGACTTTTAGGCGACTCACCGTGATTTTGATGCTTCTTTTGAAAATTCCTGTGAGAATGAGAAATCGATTTGGGAGGTTTAAAGATCTTTAAGGGTGCAGAAATGCCACTGAACTGAACCTCCAACCAGCGTAAATTAGTTTTTCAAATTTTCACTTCATTTATGTGATGCATTTGTTATATAACGGTACGCCATTATATGAGTTACATAGTTATATAACGACTGTCCATATCATACCTTGTTTGCCCATATGCTATAGTTACATCATAGACAGCATCTAATGAATCTAATCGCTCCACTGCTAGAAGTATACCACTTACGCGAGGACATAAGACATTCGACAATTCCGGTATCCCCTTAAAAACCTTAATATGATATGTAAATGTAAAAAAATGTCTACACACACACCTTCCTTCGACAAAATTCCTGACTAGCAAGTAATGCCTCCTTCTTTTTGAGTGAATACCTGGAAAAATCCACCGACGTAAAGATTTGTAGTAACTCCCACGTCCGACTTTCTATTAACCTCGGCATTGATTGAACAATTCTTTCCACTTCTGTTCAGCAAACATGAGGTGCTATTCCACTTCCCCACTCACGTAAAAGCTGACGTTTCGGCGGATTTCGCCTTCCTCAGAGCCTGGAAAGGTCAAGTTGACAGCAACCTATTCGGCCAAACACCTTCATAACCAAACAGAGAAAACGCTAAACCAAGATTTCAATCACATTGAATACAGCTCTGCACACTCACCACTTTCTATGAGTCTTCCACTGAGTATGTCGTGTGAAGAGCAACCGCACAGAACTCACATGGAAGCGTAATGTGCCCCTCCTATCAAGAAATAACAGGTTTATATGCTGCCCTATATCACGCGTGATAATGAGACATTCTTCCCTGCTGTTCATTTTCGGATTTCTGGAATTAATCCAGAACGCCTCGAGAGTTTTGCGCGCTTGTGTTCTTGACTCCTGCGCGAGGATCGTGACACGTACTTCAAAGTCCTCCCCGTTATGTCTCTAGGTCCTATGCGTGCCTAGCAGGGTATTTGGTTTATGTTTTCCGGATGCGGACACAGAGGGGTCTGCCCGTTTCGCCAATGTATTCGTCTCCGCACGCCTTACAGAAATTTCAGATAAACTATACTCGAGCTCATGCAATCACCGTCTTTACCATTGGGGCAAATTATGCAATTTTGCGTTGCACATAGACGGTCATACAGTCGGTTACGAACTACCTGGCGCCTAAGATTACTCGGTGGCATTTCAACTACGTTTATCGAATTCTCTAGACCCGCCCTTCTTAAGCAGCGTTTTATAGCTGCACTTACTTCATTTGAAATAAAGGGCAGTATAAACGGCACCATGTTGTCGCTAGAGTTATCGTTGGGGTACTTGTGGTTTCCTCTACGCCTATCTCGAGCTACGGTTTCGTAGCCATTAAAAATGGCTGTTTGCCGCGCCAAGCACTCCTCTCTCTGTTGTCTTCCTGTGCACACGCTGGTGGCTGTTCGATACATGTTTCTCACAAGCGCCCTTTTCGTGTGAGAGGGATGAGAGGAGAGGTAATGAACTAGATGGATTGGTAGACGCAACTACTTTTTTACTACTTGGCTTTTCATACCACTTAGTAATGTAGCCGTTTTCTGATAGGCTAATTTGCACGCTCAGGAATGGAAGCCATTTTTCTTTCGGTTTCTCTCGGGTGAACTTGATATACTCTGACTGTTTATTCAACAACTCGAAACACTTGTCCATATCCTCTTGTGTTGATCAAAGGACAAAACACTCATCTATATATCTACAGTAGAGTAACGGCCCGAGATCAATCACCGGTGCTTCCACCTTGGACATAAAAGCAATGGCGAGACTTGGTGCCTGTCGTTGTCCCATTGCCAACCCTCTTATTTGAGCGTAGTACTTTCCGGACCATCTGAAGATTGAGCAGCTCAAGCATTCTTTTAAGAGTGCCATCAACTGCTCAGCCATACATGTTTATTTCTCTTTCGTGTTGTAGGAGTTCGAATATGGCTCGCATTGTGGAGTCATTCGACACGTTTGTATAAAGGGCGGTAACGTCGAAGGACTCCATCACGCACGCGGTGTTGAGCTGCGCAGTACGTAGACGATCCAGAAACATCTGGGTATTCGTAAGACGGGCTGGAATGTGTTTCAACAACTGGTTAAATATTAGGGTTAAATCCTGTCCGTTGGCCCGTCTACACGGCTAATGATAGGTGTAACCTTAAATAATGATGGATTGGTAGACGCAAGATCATCGCTGGATACTAACTTATGAGTTTTTACCCTGCCCGTTGGCCAGGAGACGGAGTCGTTATTGTGCTGACTGTAAGTCTTGTACTTGCTTATAAAAACTCATCTCTTCCTACATCCTGGTAAATTACCTCTCTTCTCACCCCTCTCACACGAAAAGAGCGCTTGTAAGAAACATGTTTCGAACAGCAACCAACGTGTGTATGGGAACAGAGCAGAGAGAGGAGTCCCGGAACTTGGCGCGGCAAATAGCCATTTCCAATGGCTACGAAACTGTAGCTCGGGATAGGTGTAGGGGAAATCGGAGGCCCCCAAACGATAACTCTAGCGATAAAAAGGTCCCGTTTATTCTACCTTTGATCTCAAATGATGTAAGTGCAGCTATAAAACGCTGCTTGAGAAGGGCGGGTCCAGAGAATTCGGTAAACGTAGTTGAAATGCCACAGAGTAATCTTAGGCGCCAGCTAGTTCCGACTATATGACCGTCTATGTGCAACGCAAAATTGCATAATTTTCCCCAATGGTAAAAACGGTGATTGCATGACCTCGGGTATAGTTTATCTGAAACCTCTGTAAGGCGTGCGGAGACGAATACATTGGCGAAACGGGCAGACCTCTCTGTGTCCGCATCCGGAAAACATAAACCAAATACCCTGCTAGGCACGCATAGAACCCAGAGACATAACGGGGAGGACTTTGAAGGACGTGTCACGTTCCTCGCGCAAGAATCGAGAACACAAGCGCGCAAAACTCTCGAGGCGTTCTGGATTAATTCCAGAAATCCGAAAATGAACCGCAGGGAAGAATGTCTCATTATCACGCGTGATATAGGGCAGCATATAAACCTGTTATTTTGATGGGAGAGGCACATTACGCTTCCATGTGAGTTCTGTACGGTTGCTCTTCACACGGCATACTCAGTGGAAGATTCATAGAAAGCGGTGAGTGTACGGAACTGTGTTCAATGTGATTGAAATCTTGGTTTAGGGTTTTCACTGTTTGGTTATGAAGGTGTTTGGCCGAATAGGTTGCTGTCAACTTGACCTTTCCAGGCTCTGAGGAAGGCGAAATCCGCCGAAACGTCAGCTTTTACGTGAGTGGGGAAGTGGAATAGCACCTCATGTTTACTGAACAGAAGTGGAAAGAATTGTAAAGAATTGTTGCTACAAGTAATGTTTAGTAGTAAGTATAGATAATTTTTGATTTCCGCAGATCATTATTGCATTTCCATAGCAATAGTTATTTCAGCTTAAGTTTAACAACGCAGTAACGGTATGCCAAGAAAGCAAAACTTACGCCTTCTTGTAAGGAGTGAACAGCTACATTTAAAAAAGCTTCTGTGAGCTATTTTAGCAGTAACTTTTAAGTTCCTAGTGAAATAGACTTGGAAGTTTGAAACTTGTGAAACATATAAACCACGCTCACCTCGTTCCTTCAGGAAAGATAAGTAACCAGAACGGCTCTCTCAGCGAATCCAACCAGGATAGTTGTTTCACGACAGGGCCGTATAACAATTCTCCAAAGCGCCGCACATAAACATAACCATGCTAAATAAATAAGGAAGACCTATGGAAATAATCTCAATACACAAAGTATACAAACCTGGAATATATACCAACCAAAGAGAGGGACATAATGAATAATATGCTTGACCATTACACGGAAGCCGGCATCGTTGCCATATCTACCTTGGCGTTGTGCTAACATCACCAACACCACCCAGTCAACTGAAAACCATCCATATAAGAACGTACGGTTAATATATCGCTAAACTTATTCACTTGTAAAACTAACCATCGCTTTGATGATTCGCCAACACCAGAGCACAGTCAGGGGTTTCTTTCAACTTCTCTATGTCACCATACAGCTTTAACTGTTACCGAAATCACACCATCAAAAAACTTACACTCCATAAACAAGTTTTTGATGAAATGAGTTTTGAATAGGTTTAAGAAACAACAGTATATGATAAGTGGTTGATTGATCTAGGTCCAACATCAGTAAAGCTCTGTAGAAGTACACACGTTATTTCCATGGTTAAACGAAAAATACTTATTTGGACACTTAGATGGCCCGTCCTTACAGGTTATGCGGGTCCCAGCATAATCTCCAATTTTTCGGAGTTTTGCTGGGCTAGCCATTGTGGTTCCCTGGAATCCTGAGGTCAGCTAGGCCAAAGTCTGCCCAAGTAGTCACCACCACAGACAGTCGCTGCCCTTCTTGATCAGAGCGAGATTTGCCACCATGCGACCAGTTTGGTACCAGAACGGTGGTGGATCCTGGGATTGGTTTACTCTTAATTGGGCTTCCTGATGGAAACGCCGGACTCCTTCTCAGTTTTGGAGGTCCTACCAGGAGGATGAACACTCCGCTGTATATCGCAGCTCGACACCCAGGAGCACCTTCTGGCCACAATTAGGCGGTAAACTGTTGGCAAGAAACGGAAAATAAACATTGCTAAATCTACAAGTAATCATAGAAAGCAAGAAGGCTCATCCAAAGTTATTAACTTTATAGAAATATCGCAGAGATGGATACGTCCGGTCGCCACATTTAAATATGGACATGATTTATGAATTTTAATGAGAACATGACAGTAGATAGCTCGCCTGTACACCGGAGATATTTTCGAACACAAATAGGCAAAGTCTCATGTACGCGCGATATAAGGTGTTATCCAAAGTCTGTAAAATTGGAAACCAAACTTCCGACGCTTTCTAAATGAGTATGTGTTGAACTTACCTGAGTGACTCTTCTTGGCATAATCCAGGAAATAGCACCAATGCCTAAGGATACTGTTGCAAAGGGAACCATTGAAAGTGAAAGCAAAGAACATGGAATAATGGCGCGGATCTGATCCGCTATAACAACAGTCAACAATAACATTCTGGTTAAAGGTCATTCAACATCACTGCTGTTCACCTACAACGATGCTAGATTCAGGATTTTTTCAAAAGGAACAGTGTTACTCATTAGTGCTGAGACGATGCAGGCCTTAAACCCGTTTCAATCATAACCATACTCACAATGTTATTGATAGATAGAGTTACAAAAAAAGGTATACAAAAGAAATCACAAAATCCATTTCACGCCATCAATATTTAAGCACCAATAGGCAGTATTTATTATCGGCATAACTGCAACACAACAATATTCAATAGCTAAACCAATCTTGCAAAGCACAACAACAACTGCGAAAAGCTTTCCAATCCTTGTAGAGTTGTAAGGTAAATACATTCACGACGGATTGTGTCTTGTTTGATCCATTTTTTCCGCGCTGTTTTTTTCGGGACAAACTTTCCCCATGGTAATTTCGTCTTCCATTCCTTTGATGTGATCCACGTTGAGCGGCTTTAGCGCAATAGCTAGGGTGCCCTGTAATACCAACGTGGTCGCTGGTTCGATCCCATGTCCCGAGTTCATCAAGCCTTCCACCCCTCCGAAGTTGGAAAATTGGTACCAGAATTGTGTAAGAGGAAAGTAACACTGATTTGGTACATTGATAGGCCACCACAAGTCATTGCATAGGTCAGATATGCACTCAATCAATCCTACTGATGCCTGATGAAATCGAATGCATGACGCATCCCATAGGGATTAATCAATGTCAAAGCTTCATCTTTACTCTTTATGGTCTACGTAAAATGGCTCATATTTTTGACCCATCGATGGTTTACATTACACTTTGTCTGATCGCGGTAAGGTAACCAAATCAACTTAAGTGTTGGAGGATACTCTTAAATGTGTAAACAAACCGCTCTTTTGTTGGATATCTAATCACTTCTTCAAACATACAATTCTCTCCATTATGTTTTAACAAAACGTCATAAACCTTCCAGACCATTTCCTTCTGACATTTCGATGACCAAAAACGAGTATACATTATTTTGGAATTCGCCGAAGGTGGGCAGTTGTACGATCGTATCAAGAATGAAGGGAAGTTAGATGAGCCTGAAGCTGCCAAATATGTCCGTCAACTGGCAGGTGTTAACATCTATTGTAGTTCTAAAGAAGTCATTCACCGCTATATAAAGCCAGACAATATCATTTATGATGAGAACAGAAATTTAAAGATTGCCGACTTAAGTTTTGCTGTCGCATCTTCTCATTAACGCCGTGAGACCTTTGGTAGCACGTTAGATTACTTACCCCCAGCAATGATCATTGGGAAGGCCTATGACTACACTGTTGATAATTGGGCGATTGGTGTCCTTTTATACGAAATGCTTGTAGGACGACCATTATTTGAATTTCTTCACAAGAATGGAACACTGCTAGCAATTACGACTTGTGATCTTATAGTTCCAATGGATATCAGTGAGGATCCTAGTGAACTTATATGAACTCTTGTCGTTGAAGAACCAATCATAAGGTTATCTCTTTTTGGAGTATTAACTCATAGGTGGATGGCAAGCATGTCTACAGTGGCTGCACTCGACACTCAGAATCTTTTACCTTCACGTCGAAACACTGTCTAGTAGTGTGACCAACGGAGCCTTCCTGCTGTTGGCTGATGCTGTGCTAAACAATATAATGTATTTCAAACAATGGCTTCGTGTAAAATTCTCCAAAATCTCTATAGAAGTTTTATCTGTTTTTATCTCATTAAACACTCGTTTGCAAGTTTTTTGTATCTGTATGAAAGTTACAATCCTTGAATTTGTGGGATCGGCCATCACTACTCTCCTATTATGTTCTCGCGTAAGTACCCATGCACATGTAAAATTTTGCTTCCTTGTACTGTCAAAATCTTTATAAACTTTGTAACATCTATTATGCTGTAGTGTAAATAAATATAGGACGTTTCAAAACAAAATCGCGAGCCCCTGGAAAGGGTGACATATTACCTTGCCGTGAAAAATTGTAGCAGGCAGCAAATGAAAGGTTAACACTGCAATAATAATAATAATAATAATGGCTAACAATAATAACTGACAATAGTTACAATAATAAAATAATAACAATAGTAAGTAACAACAACAATGATTTAGTAATATTAATAATTGATAATAATAGTTAATAATAACAACGAATCATAACAACAATAAGAAACAATGGCAGTAATTAATGATGATAATAGCCTGATAATAACAGCAATAATAAATAATAATAAAAATTCAGCAATAGTGATTAATAACAATAATAAATGAAAATAACAAAAATTAACAATAATAGTAAATTGGTAGTAATAAATAATAATAATAATAATAATAATAATAATAATAATAATAATAGTAAGTAGTAGTAACAATAATAATAATGGTCCAGTCTTACGCTATTTTTGCTTCCCATAGTTTAGGTGGCAAACGTCTTTTTTCAATCCATTACATTGAAGTATATGGTGAGTAAGAAGTGTCTAGTGCAGGAGTGTTCAAAAAACAAACGGCAATTCCCTACAGGATGTGGATTCACTTATTTTGATCCCGGAAAGTGGATTGCCTTTAGCTAGAACCTCATTGAGTCGTACCCTCGAAATGATCTCACCAACACACAAAAGTTTTGTTGGTGACGATAGGATGTTAGCAACAATTCGTGAATCCGCTGACTACAAAGCAAACGGGCCAACATTCGATGCACCCAAAACAACAAGTCCTTTCACAAAGAATTTCCAACAAACCCCAAAAAAAAATACGGAGCGATTATAATGATTATTAGCGGGTGTTATAAATAGTGCATGATAGACAATAATTAATCTTGATAATAAATATAAACTACACGCAAAAAATATGATTGTTGAAATAATAGACGCCAAAGATTGCAAGTTATATGGAAAATCTGTGACCTGTGGAGAATTTGGGCTATAATGATAAAGGACAAAGCTCTCGGCTTTTATCAATCCCTGAGAGGTGCATCATGCATTCGATTTAATTAAGTATCGTTGGAGGTGATCGAATACACATCTGGTCTTTATAATGATTCGCGGTGGCGTACCGATGTTTCGAGCCAGTGTTGCCATCCTTCCAGACAAGGTTAGTACCAATTTGCCGACTCCGGAGGGATGGAAGGATTGGCGAGCCAGGGACGCGGAATCGATCCCATGTGTGAGTTGCAGGAAGCCTCCGACCACTGCGCCACACAAGCCCTGGAGAATTTAGGCTATACTGATTATTAGTTATGTGTAAACGGTGCTCGTTATAGAAGTCGGTTTTAGGTTGTGAAAATTGCCAAGAGTATGTAAAAAGTCTAAGCAAGAATTGCAGATTAAAGAATAAAACTTTCTGAGTTCAACCTCTATAATATCAGTGGAGCGTTATGAGAATAGGCCTTCGAAACAGAACACCCCTTTGTGAGAAAACATTGATGAACGTTAAGCTCTTTTACAGACAGTAGTGGTCACATTGCGTTACAACTATACTACAGTTAGATCCAAACACCTCTCCTCAGCGAATAGTGCTTTATTGCGACGAAGGCTGCCTCTAAGAGTCAAACACCTTATTCAAGCACGGAAAACATGTCGTTCTCCCGTTCACAAAAACCAGCCTCCGTAGCGCGCACTCGCTTCAACAGCGTCAGTCCCGCTGCGAAATGCGCTCGTCCGAAAATGGGTTTTCGAAAACTATTACGTATTGGTAATAACTCGTCAAAACCCATCACAAAATCATGGTTGGGTAGACTACTGATCGGTTGCAGAAAATAAAGGAAAAAAGTCCTCTGCAACAAAATAGCGCAACGCGGAGAAAATGAGCTCTACAGATGTCCTATTGGCTGCACTGCCTTCCGTACTGGCTACAATGCCTTCCCACCGGTCTTATAGAAATCACGTCGTCTTGTTGGTTTTAAAACAGAACGCACAAGTTCTCGATGGTTGACGTTCACTATGTAGACACAAATACAAGGCTACTTACGAAATACTGGAAAGATGACAAGAAAAACAGGGAATGCTAAGGCCATAACCGCTCTCTGATGAATGGGGAGAGGAGTGAATCATAGAAGTCTGTAATCTAAACAATTATTTAAACATCCTCTTCAGACTTAAGCATATGTTTGTCGTGGAGTGAATAGCGTTTAAAAACAGAGTACTGAATACTGCCAAGAACAACAGGAAGTGCAAACAATAACGTCCTCATTGCAAAAACGAGATCATCCGATGGCTGCTTGTTGGAAATATATTCCTATAAAAACAACAGCATCCTGCAATGGATTTCCTCCTCTTCTTCTTCCCATTATTAAACGAGATCGCAACATAATAGTTAGTCTCAGAAATATCACAGCATAATTAGAGTCACTCACACTGTATCCGTATTGGTCAAGAATGTAAACGACAAGCACTGGAGCAACAGATTGTGCAGGTTTGACGAACAGTGCATTCATACTAAACACCAGAGAAGAGAGCGGAGTCCTAAAACATTTAAATTCCACAGAATACACATGAGTTATCAATAAACTGAATACACCTAGTCCAAACTTTGACTCAGGATCTTCTCAATTTTTCAGAACAAAAGATCTCTAAGAATATAAAAGGAATTTACGGTTTTATCAAACACTTTAAGTACATAAAATCTGCTCAACAAAAGTAGAAGGCCTCGTATAACACATAAGGAGTGACACTTTGTCATTTATCTCATAAGGCACGCATGTGGCGCAGTGGTCGCAGGCGCCCTGCAAAACACACGTGGAATCCATCCCCGTGCTCATGACCCACCAAACGTTTCGGAGTCGGCAAATCGGTATCAGAATTGTCTGGCAGGATAGCAGCACTGCATAGGCAGGCCACCACGATTCATTGTAAAGGCCACATATGCATTCAATCACCTCCAAACAATGCTTAATGAAGTCGAATGCATGGCGCACCCTAAGGGATAAATCACCGCCGAGAGCTTCATCCTTCTTTATCCTCTAACGAAAAAGTTAACGGTACCTCCGAAAGTGTCGTTTCGCATCATTATCGATAAAATCGGCGATAATAATATTGAAAAGAGGCGCAGTTGAGTGGACCGTGATACTAAAAAACGGTAAATCAGTGAATAAGAAAAAACTAATGAATAAAACTACGAATATCTCACCAATCAACAAGCATAAAAAGCATAACACAAAAGGGATTAGAAGAGACGAGGAAGAACAACCCAGAGAGAATAGAGACTGCGTAGCTCATCATTAATATCCGGTAAGCGCCACTCTTCACTACTAGTTCCTTGGATAAGATCAGCAAAACCTGCAGGCATTCAAGCAGTGAAGTTCGATATAAGCTTTCACAAAGACAAATGTGGTTTTGGGAGCAAACAACCTGAGGTCCAACCGTGAGAACACCATAAAACAAACTAAGAAGCAATGACCCCTTCGGAATTATGGTTTGAGGTATGAGAAGATCCGTAGCCGTAGAAGCAAAGTTCATGTGGGTTATGCTTCTTAAACAATTCATATTCATAACAGTAAGTGTGGATGTTACAAATAAACCGGATCTAACCTTGCAGAGTGAACAAAGTTTGTCACTACTATGGCAACGAAATCTCGCTGAAAGAAAATCTCTCGCATAGAAACCAGCATCGAGCCGACTTCTTTCCTAAAAAATATCTGATCACAACATAACATCCTCATTGGTAGCAAGAGCCTCTATTGAATCCCACCCTCTGGCAGATGATTGCTGGGTATTGACTTCGTCGTTTAGAAGAGGAAATGTACGCTTCAATGAGCCAGCAAGGATAAAACACACAACAGCAATGACAGCTACGAAACTCGCTATCAGTTGGAATACCCAGAACCTCTAAGCAAAATATTCAAGAATGTGCTTCACAAAGAGACATGAAATCGACTTCTCCACCTACCTCAAGGCTATGGCTGAGTTTTTCGGTGACTACGACGATATTAACAGAAATCAGTATAGCGATTTGACTATACTTCACTGCCAAGATCCGTAAACCCGGCTCCTTTGTGGAGTCAGCAAACAACGCACCCCAAGCCACTCCAACGGCACTAAACTACTTCAGAAAGGTATCAAGAAGCAAGGCCAAAAAGGATAGTTACCTATAGAAAGCATCATAAAGAAAAAGGGAGACGATGAGGTGAAGGCCTTCCAGATAAGAACCTTCTGACCATGGGAACCACATCAATGCAAAAGAGCTAGCGAGATACGGTGCAAAACTACGAATAACCCGGGTACGTGAGTTCATCCATGATCCTGGTTTATCCTAGAATCGTCTGTATATGAAAAATATAAAACAGAATGAAGGAAAAGATTACCGCCGAACTCATAAGTTCCGTTGTTTCAAAGAATTCAAGAAATACCTGCAAATAGCCAAAAATTGGGTCATTGATGGCATTCCAGAACATGAACAGCGACTGCGCTACGTTGAACCACAGCTGGGGAACACGGAACACGACCAGATAGACCTTGACATAGTAGAACATGAACATTGCCTGAAAATGAAAGCACAGGATACGTGTGGACTTTATGTATTTCGAAAGGATTTGGCAGATTGCATCCAACATTTCTTTGCATTTGTTCAGAAACCCTCCCAACGATTTACCGCCTCATGGTGGCTATGATGTGTGCCTGGGTGCCAGACTGCGATGAGCAGTGGTGGGATTCATCCCCAGCAAGATCTCCCAAGCTGAGAGGGGAGTTTCCGTCAAGAAACCCAGCTAAGAGTAAACCAATACAAGTATCCACCACCAACCTGTTATCAAACCAGTCACATTATGGCAAATCTCACTCTGATCCATAAGGAAGGCAACTACCTATGGTGGTGACTACCTGAGGCAGACTTTGGCCTGGCTGACCTCGGGATTTCTGGGAACCACAAAGGCTAAACCAGCAAGACTCCGAAAAATGGAGAACATGCTGGGGCCCACACAACCAGCGAGGACGTGCCATCCAAGTATCCAAGTAAGTATTCTGAAACCCGAGTCCACTCTTGGCAACAAACGTAGCAGCCGTCATCATCCTAGCAAAAAAATCTGAACAAACACTGTAGAAGGAATCTTAAGAGAACAAAAGTGTACTACTACCAAACCCCACGCCCTAAAACATGCATTTTTCTCATAAGCTCTAGAAATTTGGTTTGGATTGTTTTATGGAGTGATAAACTACAGCTTAAACGGCTAATCATCTTTGTGTGCAACTAATACAAACCACCGGAATTTTAGAACTTCACCGTAGCACTGATAACTACAAACCTGCATAAGACTTAAGGCGAACTGTCCACAGGCGATAGAAACCAGAGGGTTCTCTTGATTTATCTTGATCCTGAAAAACGTGGACATTGACTGAACGTTTTAAACTGCTGATTTACTCTTACCTCATTACGCTACGACAATTCCTTGAAACCTATTGACTCAATCCTCATCGACTCCTTCCAGCGCAAGTTCTTCCTCAATCAGAAATTTTAGCCAAATGCTCACAACCACGTAGGAACCTTAGGAACTTAACATAAAATGATATACAGCGGAAGAAAAACGACAAGGCGTTGAAACACTATCGGGTTTACAAGGTATAGCAAGTAGAAGATATTATCTTACTAATGGATATCGATTAAAACGATGAAGAATCGTTAGGAAGCTGAAAGTTCTTTCGATACAAATTTCCTCCACATCAATCCGGACTCTGCAATGACTGTTGACTGCTGGAGGAGATTGGCTTGCTTCATTCTATCACATATCATCCGGCCGGACACTAACCCACCAGATAGAAACCGCGCTGTAAGGACTAGAATTCGCCCCCGAGCCGCTGCGGCGCATGAGGAACAGTGGTCCACCACCGCGTCCGTCTCCCAGGATTCTGTGTCCAGGCTCTTTTCGAGTTTTGGTCGGTGTCCATTTCGCTAGAAATCTTAGGATCTATGAGGATTTTGTCCATTTTCATCCTTTCTCACTCATGATTGGTCGATTTCCTTTTTTCTTGTCGTGTTTAGTTTTTTTTCAAGGTCGCGAAGTTAACACGAGACAGGTGGCCGTTTGTGCCGTGCTGTTCTTACTATTTACAGCGTTAGTTTCTTCACTCCTAGGTATGGATCCGTACGTTTACACCGTCTCATTGGGCAATGGCAACTTCCGTGCTCCACCACAGGTAACTCCTCCATGTTCCTTCGAATATTTTCAGTACAATGCCATCTGTGGTTCAACGATTCTCTCCATTAACACATTAACGAAAGTGTGAACCATATGTGAGACAACGGGAGTATCCCGCTCTGCAGTGTAAGCCATCGGTGTCCACCACTTTTTCAGCGTTTTTTCGTGCGCCCCCACATTTTTATAAGTAATTACTTGTGTTACGTAAGTAGTTCGTCTCCGTAGTATAGCAAGCGTACATGGTTGTCATCAATCGTATGGACCCAAGAAGTTCTTCAACGCTCCTTTTTGTCTTGCATCTATGTGGGAACAACCAAAACGGTTCTATGGTATTCGCAAAACATGGACACGGGCCACGTGTAATACGCGAGTCCCCGGAAAGGGAAATCGTGGATCGATCTAACTCTGAGTCCAAGTTTTACGAATATCTCAGCATCGCTGTGGTTGGATTTCGCATCATACCCTGCCGTGAAAAGTTATAATAGGAGCTAAATAAAGGGTTAACAATGTAGCAGCGATTGGGTTCATGTGTATTCTCTGCTGCACATTAAGGAACTTCTGAAGACACTGACATGTTAAGTGCTGCTTGAGTGCGGTTTTCTGTGGATTCTCAAGGTACACATGCGAAAATGCTCTCAGGGAGTTCACTAACCATATGCACTCGCCAGCATTTGTACTTTAGAAGTGGGATTGTCGTAGAATTAGAGTTCTGGTCGGCAGCAATTTCTTAAATTGCTCGAGGGCAACGTAAGAGGCTGAAAGCTTCATTATCAGCGCGCTGCTGATGGAAACATTCTGTGCAGTTCGTAGTTTATAGTTTTTATGGTTGTTATTTGAATTCTCTGAGCAGAAATATTTGTTGCACTGGCTGTATCAGCCACCGATCTTCTTGACACATTTGCGTCAATTCTGTAGCGAATATTTTCTTAGGTTACTAGGGTACCAGGAGGTTTGTAAACTTTTATTTCGCTGACGTTTTGGGGACTTCGTAGCCCTGACAGCTGAAAAGCTCCGTGCCAATTGTCCACAACCAGTCGTTGTTGCGATGTGGATCTTTGTAGTTGCATCGAGTCGAATCCGTTGGAGTGGAATACCGCTCCAATTGGGGATTTTGTTGAAATCTTCGCCGAGGTGATAGCAATGAAATTTTAGAAATTCAAAAAAGGGATAGAAGTGAAAGTTGAACTTGTCCAACTTCGTGTTCTTTAACTTACCAAAGTATTTAATTCATTGACTGAACACGGTTGAATAACTGTGGAAGAGGGCGTGCATATCACTTCTTAGCGTTTGTTTAGTATTAGCGAAGTTCGGTTCTGGTTTTAACGGTATGAAGGGGTCGTCAATGTGGTGCTTTATTCGTTTTAGCAGATGTCGTTGATTCACTCAATACCACACCGCCATCAGAAGGACCCAGTGGTCGTGGTGCATTACTTTATCTACCTAAATTTCGTTCTCATTGCAGAATTCACTAACATATTCAGAATCTTCGTCGGGACCCTTGATTTAGACGCAATGAATCCTACATCCCTAGTTTAATCAGCTTTACCTCGTCTACTGTCTGCAAGAGATCTACTAACGATGACACTCAAACCAATTCATCTTAGTCCCTAACATTCAGTGTGCATTTTCTAATTTATAGGCTATCACGAGTTTGGTGAAAGAAAAAAACTTTATTCGTCTAACGTTTCGACTAATTAGCCTTCAACAAACACGCACTGATTCGTTCACAGTTGTTTCTTGTTCCGAAGTAGGTTTACGTGATCGCATCGAGTCGAATACAGTGGAGCACCTTTCGAATGAAGTCACCTTACTCGGCAGTGCTTTGCGCAGGACGATTGTTAATACTGAGTGCCCGTTAATAATTGTTTTTCTCCGGATAGTTCATCTTGCAGTGGTCGGTATCACTATCGGCGGGCAAGGAGTGCAGTCATTTTTTTTTTTTGAAATATAGTCCTTTATCAGTAGAATTAATTTAAAAGGCCAAACGTATAGCGTTGCCATCACTTAAAGCAGCAAATGGAAAACTGAGTTGCGGTGCAAAAGGTGATAGAAATAGGTTTGCCTTTGTAACTGTAGAAATGCCAAGGTGCGGGTGATGGAATCCATATTACTCATATGTAGTAGGAGAGGAAGGCTGCCCATGTCTTACGCCTTAAAAGCCGAAAACTGTGTTGGCAACTGTTGTTATGGACAAAAATTACAGCATTTTATCTCTGTAGTTCTGGCTTTTTCTTCAGAGTGAACATTACTCCTACGGATGGGGCAGCTCACCTGTTTGTGCCGATGTTGCTCCACGGAATTTTCGGAAGGCCAGTTATCCAGGTAGCCGACAAAGTTCTGGGGATTTATCGAAGGTTTGTTTGCGGCGAGTTATTTTTCAAATGTGATCACCGTGAGCCGAAAATGGACGAATCACGTTGTTTCGTAGTAACTGAGAAATCTTCGTGCCTATTACGAACGATTTTATTTTAGGTGTCAAAAGACCAGCTGGGTCCTAACCGCGCTGGAATTGGTTATGGGCGTTGGGTTGCTCCTGGAGCAGCTCGTCCACCACTTGGAGTCGAAGGAGGAACTTTCCCCAAAAAGGGCTGGGCGACACCACCAGTTGGTGTTCTATCTGGGATTCTTGTTTTCCCTTTTTAGAAGTTTTGTGCTTAGTACAGTCTAGTTGGCAGAAAATGACGTAAACGTATTGTCAAAAGGCATCTACAGTGATCTGATTTCATAAAATGAATACTTCCACAAGCGACATTGTCTACGACGATTTTTTTTTAGTTTGGCCAACATTTCTTTAAGAAGACAAAGAAGGAAACAGATCCAACGGGGAAGACTCCTGCGATGTTGCTCCACGAGTTGTTCAAAGACGTTTCAGAGACGTGTGTATTCTTCGGAAAAATTCATGAGCCTGCCTAAAAGGCAAAGTTTTTCCATTGTGCCATTTCTCATGAATTACCATCGTCTTTCAGTTATGAAGAAGTAGCTTCTCATCCGAAGGCATATCGTTGTATTCTCACTGTCCTTGATCAACAATTTTCAATGGTTGCACCCGCTAAAAAAACTGCTAAACAGGTACGTTTTTCACTCCAATTTATCAGTTCATAATTCTTCTTTCAATAATTTTAAGAAGGAAATGTGCTTTATGCTAAACTATCTAACTGTCCTTGGTTCTAATCTTGTGTTCCAATTGTTTTATAGAAGACAGCAGAAATAGCTCTGCGTACTCTTCGTCCCGATCTGAACATAACTCCGTTCGAGGATGGCGTAACTGTTCAGCCGGTCGTTACTGACGCGGTGACTCCGGCTCAACCAGCTCGGCGTCCAGTTCCACAATCTGACGGCGAAGGTGCACCACCTGCAAAAAAAATCAGGGTAAGAAACACTTTGTCGTTATTTTTTTTGTCGTTGTGCTCTGTTTACAACCACACTGGTGGTTTACCATTTCATTTTGGAGAAAGGATGTTCTGGAAATCAAACTACAATGTAGGGCAGTGGTTCATCTTCGCGTTATGGTCACTCATCGTGAGAATTTCAACAGTTTAAAATTACCAGCTAGAGTTTATACTAGGCCGCTCTCGAGAACAAAGTTAAACACAATGTCGCAAATCCCTTTTGATTCTGAAGATTTGTGATGACCTAGGGGTGCTCTAAAGAAAACTATGCGAGAAATTTCCCTCCGATCTCCAAGAATTGCTGGCAGCTTACGGACAATATTATACGACCATCTCCAAAAATCATCCGCATTCTGCAAAAAATTGGGGTCAGACGAAATTTCGATGGGGATCTACTGGATTCTGTGTGGAGAGAAGTCATCCAAATGTGTGCGCAACTTCGTCAATTTTTGTAGTAGTGAGAGTTCTTAATTGTGCTCTTCATACTATCTACATTTTTTCTTCAAAATCATTGAAATATACTGATGTAACATACATACAACCAGAGAGTGTCAAGAACAACATAGTTTCCTTTCAGAAGAAATGTTGTTGGGAATAAACCTGATATCAATTTTAGCTGACTGCTCTGGAATCAGCTCTGTCGCTGCTAGATTGTCTGCGAAAGCTCTGTGCTGAACGTGTTTCGGAGGGTCCTTTCAATCCTGTTTTTGATATTGTGGATATCACTGAAAGCGGTGCTACTCCTGGTGACAAACGAAAATTCCGGTACTAGTGTTTTTATATCCTCACTTTGTGGATATTTTTGTCATCTGCGCTTTGTTACTGTACTGTTTATTCCTAGGGCAACGTTAACTTTTGCTGAACAAGGTAAGATCTACACGCATGAGGGTTTTGGAAAGATATGCACGAGAGATGTAGCTGTTCGCGAGGTAGAATTCAGACAATAGATTGCGTTTGGTACTTTTAATCGAGCTAACAAAACCTACTTTACAGGCATTGTTGGACCTATTTAAAGTGTCACAAACAGAGATTCGACGTATCGTTCGCCGTCATTTGATGGGAAAGCTCACCGATATGCCCATAATTCAGGTTTCGCAGTCTAATTTTTCCTATCTTAGGTGGATTATGTGCCCAATCCCTCTTCCAGACGCTGTATCAAGTCGCTCATCTGTGCGGTTGCGAAGTCGCATTCAAGGTAGACATCGCCACTGAGCAGAAGGCGATTGGCCACGCTCCGTCGCCATTTGTCGCCGTCTGCACTCTCACCGATCATTCCAGTATTTTGCTTTTGCCCTACGTTCTTTTCTCTCTCTCATTTCTCAGAACTCCGATTAAGCTGAATATTCTTGTTTTCCATTGACTGTCATCGGAGTTCTGAGCTTAACCATCGTCGCTATTTCAGAAGGGACGATGTTAATCTGACCCTATGGATGAGCACAATTCAATCACTTCATCATTTTTCGTCATTGTTTTCAAAATTTTCTCTTCGATGCAGAGTGGTCATCTATAGCCCTATTGGCCTTTTGTTGTCGCTTCCAATCTAAAACCTTTTTTCGCTTTTCAGTTTTCTTTGGTGCGGCAACACAATGGCCCTGCCCCTTGTGTATTAATAACACGATTATAAGATGGCAGAGGTTTATCTTCCTGAAATGATTGTTCATTAATGTTTTGAGCTTGATTAGAAACTTCTGGCTATCAAATGGTAACTATCTTACCTCCTCGAGCGGATCTCCCAGACATGGTGTACGAACTCTTCGCATTTTAACCATGTCAGGGCTAGGTTGACCGAACGCCCGCGGTGGAAAGGAAGTGAGGGGCTGTTATGGAGAGTGACGGGATCGTTAGGAGGGCGTCTTCCTCCGACTTAACACTGCTTACTATTGTTTCCTACTTGTTTTCTTTCGAAACTGTAGGACTGTTGGGTCAGATTAGGGTCAAGTGGGTAGTTCGTTTAGCTCTACGTACGTGAAAAATCATTTTATCGATGTCCATTTTCATAAAAGATATATGTATGAACAAGAATGAAAAAGGATTTGCTGAACTTTTGCAATGAGTACTTTCGTGTATAGGTTTAGGTTAGTTTTAACTACAGAACAGGGTTTAATCAAATGGTTTAATCTGCGGATTTTAACAACGAATGGACGTTGTCGATAACTGCAGACAGTAACTGATAGTTACTGACACCGGTATATCTGACATATCACCGGTATTCCTCTGCAGTCGTGATGCTATAACCACGGGCCAAGAACCGCTTCTCTTCACTGAAACGGTTTAGAATAAAGGTGTTTACTGCTCCCTTTATTTGGGGTCACCCCAGTGTTTGTTGATTCTTAACAGTAGGTCTCTTTTATCAACAATTCCCGTCAGTTGTGCATTGTTAGCTTACTACTTCGTGTTCATACGGAAGATTGGTGATACTTCTAGGAATTTACAACAGTTCACAGTTTTTCAACCTCATTGGTTTTGTGCTGGTGAAAGAAATTTAGCACTATTTCAATTCATTTGGTGTTCCTCTTGAGCCCAAGGGTTCTGACGAATTTTGTAATAATGTCCGAGAGATATGAAACAAAAGGGTGACGTGACACCTTTGTTGTAATTGTGTTCATATCGATCGTGTAAGTGAAATGCAGTGAAGTCCTTTGCTAGGTCTTAAACAGAGATTTGGCTGGATTTTACCTTAATGGTTTCTTATATGTTTGGAGTTACCACATTCATGGCATTTGACCCTAATTTGATTCTTATTTAATCAAAAGGCAGTGTATTTCAAAATACCAGTGGATCCCCAGTCACTTTCCAATAAACTGGTCAGTGACGAGCGAGGGAAAAGACGTCGCATGGGGGACCCACTTTTTTCACAAACGTCTGGATAACGCAAAGATTGTTTAGTCATACTGTCCAAGGGGTCCCCCAGCTACGGGAAACAGTTTCCGGTGCGTGAATTCGATAGTGGAATCCTGTACTGGAGAATGGCTTAAAATCAATCAAATACCTTAGCGAATTTTTAGAAAAAATGATTAGTTCATAGTGTTTTGTTGCAGTGGGTGGTAAAACGGTTGAATTTACATCGCCTCCAAGTCGCTCGAAGCATGAGGCTAAGGAATATGTAGCACATGAGTTACTCAGGTTTGCGTCTGAAACCTTCCGAATATTGTTATTAAACTTAGAGCATCTGTATCTGGAATTCTGGAAAGATGAGAACTATGGTTCATGTCATCCAAAGCGCTCTATGTTACAAATTATTACAATTTATGCAAGATGGTTTTCTGAAGAGAGTTTCTACCTTAGTTATCTCCGTAGTTTACATCATGGTAACGTATTTAGATCTCATTTTGATATTGATCCACCCGCTGTGACTGCGGAGCAGCAACCTGCTATAGAACAGCCGGTTCCACCGTGTCAGAAATTACATGTTCTACTCGCTAAACAAAATAGATCGGTATTGATAGCTTTTTTTATTTTTATGAACACTTGGTGTTTTTGGCAGTCCTGACTTGTATGATGTTTTCAATGAGCCTGAAGACCGTTTTTTTTAATTGAGGTTACTCCAAACATTAAATACGAGGACTTGGGCCTTGTTGATGAATCCGTGAATCAAATGGGAATGATATTCAAGTGGGTTTTTTGAAGAATAAGTTTTCATTAGGATTTACAAAGTTATTTGTTCTCTCATTGTTTGTATATGAAGTGCTTTGTCGCTGTTAACGTTTTCACGACCGTATTTACTGATCTTAATATACATGTAGGAGTAAATTGACAGACATACATTGCTTTGTCACTTAGCTTTTTTCCCGCAGTTTTTGTAATTCAGCCTTCAGTTTCTTCTTCGCCAATGTTTTTCTAGACGTTGTTAGGAAGAAGCTATATTCTACACTTTATATTTTACGAAACTTTGGAGTTTTTCGTGCTTCTAAAGAATTGTTATTGACTGGAAGGCTATTATGATGTTCACGGTCAGGAGAACACCACAGATGAGGAGGGTACTACAAAGATCTCCGCTGCATAGATCCAAATACGAGAATTTTGCAGCAATTCTTTTTTACTGACGGTACAAATACTATAACACAGATGGTTGCTAGTGAAAAGGGTATGCATTAGGTTAGGTAAATGCGGCACTTCATGAATAATTGAGTCATAGACCCAGGCGACCGCCCACGTAAATCGGAAGTTTTCGCAGGTGTATTGCTATCAAAGCAGTGGGATTACACGGAACACGAGGAAAGTAAATGAAAAAGGTGCGAACTAGTAACGAGTAAGCTTTATACAAAATGGTGATATAAAGCTAAGGAATCTAGGCTGCTATCCAAAACCGTTGATTTACATGATTTGGTGCTTGATTTTATTGCACTCGGCTCGTAATATGCAAAACTGCAAATTATTGCATAATATGAGACAGTATATGAATATATCCTCCCAACAGTTTGCCGCCTCATCGTGACTTGGAAGTGTTCTTGGGTATCGGACGGTGATGTACAGCGGGGGGATTCATCTCCCCAGCAGGGTCTAGCAAGCTGAAAAGGAGTCCGGCGTTCCCATTAGGAAGCGCAGCTAAGAGTAGGCCAATACCAAGATCCATCACCGGACTAATATCAAACTATTGCATGGTGGTGGCAAGTCTCTCTCTCTGATCCACAAGAGTGGCGCCTGTCTGTGGTGGTGACGACCTAGGGCAGACTTTGGCTAGGGTGATCTCGGTGTTCCAGGAAACCACAATAGCTAAACCAGCAAAATTCCGAAAAAGTGGAAATTATACTGGGTCCCACACAACCAGTGAGACGGGCTATCCAAGTATCCAAGTAACTAAATGAATATGTGCTATGTTGTAGTATTTATGCTGTACTATAGATGATACATACTCACACCTTAATTGTGGAGTACTGCTGCTCGTGTTAACCAGCTCCGAGCCTACATAAATTGTTCTCTTAATAAGACATTCCATCTTGTTGAGAACCTGATGTGTTGTACCGTAGTTATTTGAATAGGTCATCGATGGTATTGTTTCTGCACGAATTAAATTACACAGACTACATGTGATAGACTAAATTAAGCACGAAAGCCTAAGTAGCTGCACATTTTGCCATCAAACATTCTCAAAAAGTAGAAGTGAATTTCGAGTTATATAGACTTACTGAAATGTCATGATATTCGGATAGTAAAGTAAAGTTTAATTTCAGGAGCAAACTTATCATTAACGATAAAGAAGAATTCATCGGCTGTGGCAAATCGAAGAAAGCAGCTAAAAACGACGCTGCTCTTCTTGCTCTCAAAAAGATTTTCATGGTATACTATCACTTCGCAGCACTTCTTCATTAACTTAATTCGGAAATTTTGAAATGGTCATTATGTTTGTATACAGTTGTAGATTGTCAGTGGTTCAATTTTTTAGTTTGACTACAACAATCCCGAGTCAATGGCCATGGCTGAGGCTAGCGTAAGAGGGCGCCGTGGCCGAGGTCATGGATGTTCACAATTGTGTCTTGATGTATGTTTTTTTTTCATAATTGTCTTGCTTGCCAATGCTTTGTCTACTCTTGGTAGGGTCATATTCTTTAGGTGTCTGAGTATTCTAAACGTGATTACTACGGCATGTGCAGTTATTATGCCGTCAAACATAGCACTGAAGTTGCAGCGTAAGTTTTTTGCTTAACTTCCAATAGAGGCACAAAATTTCTATATTCTTTAGTAAACCTAAAAACTTCGTTAAAGGTTCTTCTTCGTTAACGACCAAGCTGAAAAGCGGCTGATAGCAATCGCTTCTTCGCGTCCTGGAGTTGTAGATGGCCAGACCGTAGGAACTGCGAGGGGCACTGCAATCATACATTTTGACCCGATTGTCCTAGCAAGACGCTCTTTGATAAGGTTGGCCTTGTTCTTAGGTTTTTTTCAATATTTCTTTAAAGATTACACATATGATATGGTTTTATTGGAAATGGCATCGATGGTCAAAAAATTGTGAGAAATCGGGTTTCAGGTATCTTATCACTGAAGCGGCGAAAGTGGGAGATCCAAAATGCATTTTTGTCCGTGACGAAGACGGTATGTTGCGCTTGAATGAGTGCTTGAGACTGGTGTTGTATGCCACTTACCCTCCGAATTGTTCGTACAGCTGTAGTGAGGCGGCAGTGAAAAAGCTCAGCTATCTTGGGTAACTTATTTTACACTTGAGCAAGTAGTATTTGATAAATAGAGGTATTCTGAAGAGGTTTACTTTTGATTTTTAACACATTAATGACAAAGCTGGTTTTTCGGCGAAACAACTGCTCGTTCATTAGAGTAGTTGAGGATTTGAATACCTGCAAAAGATACTTTACTCGATATTCGTAGGAGCACATATATTTATTTAAAAATGCTTTTAAAACTTAAAAATTATTTAGAGTCAAAATATCTATGATACCGAAAAGGAAATTTGGATCTTTAAAGCTTCGAACAGATCCGTTGCAGCTGCAAACAGAAGAGAACTGCATTATACTCAGCTGGACGAAATGTTCAGTTGCTTTAGTGTTCCAAATGCGAGCCTTGACTAAGAATTGGTAAAAAAAAAGTCCGCTTCATGCGTTTCAGAAAGTCGAAGCTACATCTTAATTGGATAAGAAAAGTGTGTTTGGTCGGCAAAGATCTCTAGACTCTGTTTCTATTTCGATTTCTAAAGTTGGCTATGATGTTGATCTAAGTTAGAAAACAGCCAATTATTTCGTGACGGATGTAATCATACATTCATCAATGGGAATATTTTGAATTTTTAGGGATAGTGTAAAACACTGGGAAGCCATTTTGATCTTGCCATATCCCTTCAGAGGGGAACAAATCTGTTGGTAACTTCCCAATATTGCTATTGCTTTTAGTAATTTGGGGCCGTATTGCTCGTATAAATGCCTTTTTCTTACCACATTCGATTCGTCAAAGTAACTTGGCGACCAATTCTCGTCCCGTTTTATGTATACTTAATGCACATAAACTCGTTGCCCTGAGCAGTACTGCGAAGTTGACGCTTCTGGTTCCCTATATTTTGATTAATGTTTCAGTGAATTGGTAGATTTTCGTTATATCTTAAAAATCGACTTCCATTAAACCTGGGGGAGAATAAACAATGGTTTTTCTCATGATTGAGCTGATACTAGGTTAACAGGAGCCTGACACACCAACCTTGTGTCAGCTAAATCATACAGGAAATCTTCGTCATAGTCATGCAAAAATTTAGTTGCAAGGGGTTCGGTTTCATTTTCACTCATTCGATGCTTCATTCCCGTATTGTTATATGAGCTACGAAATGTCATTTTTTGTGTATAAGAAATTATGGGATTAAAATGGGCTTCAGAGAAGAAAAAAAATTATTTCTATCGCATCTATAATCGACGAAGGTCTTTGGATTAGCGCGTGGGTTTCGCTGTTGTTTGAGGATTTTGCTCTTCTCTATGAACACCACTGAACACTAGTCGAATTGATTCTCCGTGGAATCCCGGAATAACTGTGCTAGAGCTTTCCCAGGTTGTAATCTCAGGTAATCGCCAGCTGTTGTGGATTGGAGAAAAGTTCTTCCCAGGCTGATTTGCTACCAATTTCCATGCCCCGAAGAGATGGGAACCGTGGTTATTCTTGTGCGAGTTCGAACCAGCTACCTTGCGCGTGTTATTGCCCAACATCTCTAACATTACGCTTCTCGAACCAAGTATTAAGTAAGTGAGAAATGGTTCCATTTAAATTGATAAAGTTCTGTATAAGCTGGATATGCTGGCAGACGGAGGAGGAGACGTTGGTTTGGAGGCAGACGTTATGTTCGCACCATGTGCACGCACTTGTACCAGAATTTCCTGAAAAAATTGGTTTTGGTATGTTTATTTGCGTGTTATTTGTGTACAATACGTATGGTAAATGTTAATGTATAATTGGGAATGCGAGTTTGCGAAGAGAATTTTCTATTATTACAGATTTCTAGGATAAGATGGTATGGAACAATTTTTATTCTAGCTCGTCTATGCTTCTACGAGTTTCTTGGTTGTGACATGAATAGCTCACCAACGATACTCACAAATAAGCAAAATATGCCTCTGTGCGATCTGTTCTGTTTGAAAGTTATGTAAATTGACAAGGTCACATTCATTTGACGAAGTAACGGCTGCTGACGTGTTTGGCTAAGGATTTTCTTTCTTCGTTCAGAAAAGTGCTCATATTTAGAGATTTTTTTTTTGAAAATATGAAGGCGTAAAACAGCACATGAAACTTAGATTCTCCAAGACTAGCTTGTTTCGAAAGGCATGTCAAACTGAATGCGATTTAAGTTGGAAAGTTGCATGACGTTTCTTCCGTACCCTTTACGTAGCCAATGGGCAGTGAGGACTTGAGCGTTGTCGTTCAGTCAAGATCCGTTGTCGAAAATAGGCGAAGAGCTTTCTGACTGAGAAAAGGCATTTCGCGTTTTCGAAATGAAGCCATACGATTTGGTTGGCAATGCCTTGTCGTCTTGATGGTGACATGGCATTCGCAAATTGACTTTTGTCTTCTCCACACGCTTCGCATCTGTAATGCGTGTTTTTTGCCATAGTGATGCGTTTAAAATCTAATTCACATAAAACCAACAACTATCGCTCAAAGCCATCTCCACTACTGTTTGCGTTTTTCGAAGCAGTAGTTCAGTTACGGATTTCTGACATAATTAATCTTGGTTTTTTCTTGAGGTTTGAGCATGTAGTATTTTGTAGTGAAGCTGAGCAATATTATCGTTTATGAGTGTTCCCATGATCACTAAGAACAAATGACCATGAAGGGGCACACTGACCTAGGCCGGACACGGTGATATCCTCAAATGATGGTGTAATTATGCGAGAGGACAATCACTAGCTGTAATTAATCTTGTGTAAAATGAAGATAATGAGAAACAGTTAGTTGATTTCAACTAGTTTGTAGTTGGATCCCTTTTACCTCTCACATTTCTTCTGCGCTAATGGGGATTTTTTGGTTTTAAAGGTGCGAAATATCTATAGCGTTGCTATTTTTCTTCCTCGACGATTTTCTGATGACCGAGATTGTGAAGATCAGTGGCGCTTTGAAACATTAGATTAAAGTGTCGTAGGGTTTTGATGGTTTTCGATTGTGTAATTTGCAGTTTGCAAGAAAAAATCAAATGTAGACAAAATGTAGGGCTTAAAAAGTCCATGATTATTCGTACTAGTTTTCCCTTCAGAAAAACCGCACTGATTTTTCGATCCCTCTCCTTATTTTCCTGAGGTCTGCACTCGTGATGGCCGCTTGCTATTGCACCCGTTTGCGGTCGTAATTGTTTGAGTGTCCATTGCGTTTGTTCGATTGACCAGCTGACGTTGTGCAGAAGACGGCAGAAAAGTAGGAGGAAATGAAAGAATAGGGATTGTGCAATCGTCCAAAGGCGACGATAGCCATTTTGGCGGTGCGCGTTCTTTCAAGCTCTTCCGGAGCAAAATCGGCATGGTTCCCGTGGGTGCTCGTTCTACAACGATTGCTACTTGCTGAAATCTGAACATGTGTACTGTTTACAGTAGCGTGTCGTGTTTCTCTTGCTCTGCGTACTTTGCGAATTGGAGAAATTGCGAGGTTATTACCGTGTAGTTGCTTACCGTGGTGGCTGAACTAACTGAAGTGATAATGGACGCATCTTTTGTTGAAGTCTTGTGTTCAAGTGAAAATATATCGTGTGGAAACGGTCACTTCTCGGGTGGAATTTTATGGCTTTCTCACAGAAAAACGGGGTTTCTTTATAGGATTTTACCCTTTTGTAGGCTATAGTGTACATATAGGAGATCCTTTGATGCTTCAAACTAAGGAATTCTCGCAGTGGTTTATTAATATAGATTTATTCACGTAAGTATGTGGTTTACCCACTTAGTATGTTGTTATTTAGAATAACGGTTTCAGTGATGGTTGTCGAAGTTTGAAAATAACATCGCAATAAACTCATTGTGAACATCTGCCGTGAAGCACTTAGTTTAGCAATGGGTAAAAACTAAGAATTGAGCCGCACAATGCAGGTGGTCGTAACCACTATTGCTGTTTTCAAACATAAAAGAAGTCTGCTTTTTTTTCTCGTGAAATGCCTCGAAGGACCGTTCTAATTTCCGTAAAGAAGTGAGTAGTCTCTCCACTTGAACTTCCAACAAATTACAGGAAATTTTCAAAGAGATCTGTGACATCGAAGGGAATCAAACGAGAGTAAGAATTGAAAAGAAAAAAGCAACGATGGTATTCTCCTCCTCCAAGTTTTGATATGCTTTTTTTCAATTAAATAAATGCAACTAGTACATTGCTTATATCTTTTTTCAGTTACTCTGTTTTTACTGTGGTACGAGGTTTTTTATTTATAACGGTTGTTCAGACTAAGCCGTTCCAGCGGTACTACACTTTTATCTAGTTCATTAGGAAGTGAGAAGAATTTGTCTGTGAGAGATGTGGCTGGTGTCAGCCCTAGTCGCGTTCTTCTAGTAAAGTGGTAGCGCACTGACTATTCACCCAGTATTGGGTTATACTTATTTACTTGGTACTTGAACGGCTCTTCCTCACTAGTTGTGCAGGTCCCAGCGTAATCTCTATTTTTCAGTGATTTGCTGGTTAAGCCATTGTGGTTCCCTGGAATCCCGAGGACAGCCTGGCCAAAGTATGGCCTAGGTCGTCACCACGACGGACAGTCGCAGCCCTTGTGGATCACAGGGAGATTTGCTACCATACGACTCTGATACCAGTCCGGTGGCTTCTCAGCTTGGAAGACCCTCCCGGCGGGCCAATCCCCGCTGTACATCGCAGTCCCACACCTAAGAACACCTCCCAGCCACGATGATGCGGTGAACCGTTGGGAGGGGTATTGGGTTGTGTGTAAAATAAAATCGTTTTTAAACGTTTTGCTTGAAATGTGCACAATTTACAGATTTTGATAATCCGAATAAAGTAAGTTAAAGTATATATAATATTTTGAATAGAACCCAAACACATATGTTTCATCTTGACGAAAATCTGTACTTCCAGAGCTAATGAATTACCTAGGAGTTGATTAAGGACGTCTATGCAAGCGGCTTTCGAAATATGTGAGAAATTGCCAGTTATGGCAATTCTTTCTTATTTTCATCTGCCGTATTTGTGAGGGGACCCGTGTTCGGTTATTGTTGTGGGAGGCAGTGAGTTCCTTTCGGCTTATCATTGCCGGTCGTAGACGTTGCGGTCCAAGCATATTTTGTCCATTCATGGCTTTCCGATTTTTTCGCAGTATTGGTTCCAGTTGAATATAGTATGATATAATCGATGACTACGTGTGTTCACCATCTAAAAGTCACCTTAACTTCCTAAACGATGCAAATTTGCGTAGGGAAGTACTCCGGTGCCTCATATCTGTCTAACCATCGCGAATAATGTTAGATGTTATAGGGAACCCATTTTTTGTGCCCTTAAGCTATTACCAAGAAGCAGCACATTTTTTGTTGTGGAAAACGAGCACAAAACAGTCGGGAGCTCTGGAACCAGTTTGCTTCGAAAACTCTCGAACTGTTGTGCGTGGATCTGCTTTAGTAAACAGCTTCATATGGTTGTTATCATTGCTATCCGGTAATTCTTCAATGTCTTAATTCTGGGCTGTTATCCCCACTAGAATTCTTTCAAGAACGTCATTGTACTACATTATTGTACTGCGCTTAATAGGTCCATTGTCAAGTGTAACGTGAGAAGTCCACGTAACCTTACATTAAAGTTTATTACAGTCGTGCCAAAGATTTGCTCAGTTCCCTACTCTTCCGTTTTTATTTCAATAACTTAAAAATAATAAAAATTCGTGTGATAAGAAAATATGGGAGTACAAGTATGGAGTTAGATGTTCTGTTGAAAGGCACGTACCAGTAAATAAAGTGATATGAAGCTTTAATTTTAAGGAAGTATCGGTGTTAGAAATTTCAAAATCTACACCAATTTGCGGACCAACTACAGGTTTTTTTTTCAGCCCGAAGTTCCAGTTGTGCCCTGTTCCTGATAACGTCCAAACAATGACAGATATTGAACAAAGTGGAGTACTCAATGTGCATTGCGTGGCTGATAAAATTTTCAAGTGGAATAACATAGGTATTTTTACCAATATTCCATTTTTGTTCTGTCTAGTAAAGTTCTAGTATATTCACCTTAACTTCTTAATGCATCAGTTTGCTTCCTCTCACTTTTTTGCTCAGTTATGTAGGATCAAATATGAATCCAGGAGATTTTGGCAGCGTTTTGAACTTGCTTTGTTTGACCGAAATGGCGCTGTAATTGAGGCTTACTGTCGTTCTTTGCGATACGGTAACGATGTAGAGTAGGGTTGCGTGTGATTAATGCGCCCATGTACGGCGTGTGGGCAAGGTCAGTCGAGTGAGGTAGCTAAAGCGAGTTGATAGAGCACTCCACACAAATGCACATGGCGCCAGGTGGTCGTCGTCAATCCGACCTTACTATGAGCCGTGACACTTTGGCTTAAGATTCAAACTGTTTTTGGGAATGTGCAATGGAAGTTAGCTATTTGTTTTTTCCTTTGTGATTTTTAGAATACAGAGGTGTTTTTAATGAGAGTGTGAAGAAAGGCATTTGATTTTGTGTTATTATCATATTTTTAACTCGACTAGTAATCAATTGGTATTGCTCTACGTATAATGATGCAGAGAGGAGAAGGGAATGCTGCTGGTCTACCTGGGAATGTTCTCTAGATCGACTGTCTCCAAGATTGCAAGAAGAAAACTTAACTAAGATTCTATGTATTCACAAAGAAGAAATCCTCAACCAGCAGCCGAACGGACATGTTCGAAGGCCTGCGAAGATGATAGATGCGATCAAACGAATCGATTTCAAGAAGTGCTTGGATCGGCGCACACAGGAGAAGTGATGATGGACCATGTAGAATAAGTAAAAATAAAATGTGGGAAATGAGCGCTTTTGCTTGAGGGAAATATTATGGTAGTTTCCATGAATATAATTAATGAAGATGTCACTACAGCACTTTTTGAAATACGTGCTGTTACAATGATTTGTTACTCTATAGTTTCGAGCTGTAAGGTGCTTACAGGACTACATCTGTTGTTCTTGTATGCTACAGCTTCATGCGATTCTATGATTTCTAGAAAGTTTTGCTACGTGAAAATTGGTTTTCAAAATCTGAGGGGTGCAAAATTCCGTCAAAGAAAACGTGTAAGAGGTCATATTTAAGGTGAAATGTAGTCGTTCTATCTGAATTCTTAGATTGTTTCACAAAAGCGGACTTAGGTTTTCAAAAGTATAGTTAGTTGTGCTTATTGTTGAGAAATTTGTGGATTCTGAAGTTAACGTTTTCTCATTCATGAAGTGGTCTTGGGTCTGTCAATTGACTAAGAGTGTGCTGCACTGATGCTAGCTAATTAGCGATCTAAGTGGCGGTGATTATGCGCAACTCGTACGGGCGTTAGTTGTCACATCCTTTGAGAATTGGAATCTGAATGAGCCAAGTTGAATGTTTGCTCCATCACTGAGGAGATTATTGATGTGGATAATTGGTGACAGTTCGTTTGTCTGCGGACATGATGGTATATTATGTTAGTGTTTGCAAGCTGACGACACTCGCCCAGTCGTGCTGTATCATCACGCAACCGTTACCGTTATTGGTCTGATTGTCATGGGTAGTCTCTTCCTTGGCTACTACTTTTTAGATAAAGTATGGCATGAGCGCCAAGTTATGATTTACATGGATCATGCATGCTATCATTTAGGCTTAGTTAGGCTAAAAGCAAAGATCCAACCAGTCAGCGTGTATGAGCGATACGAAGGTACATTACGTTTCATTCGGTTTTTCAAAATTAATTACATTGATTTCCCGGAATAATCGATTCTCTTCTAAAGTCTATTCGGGGATGGCTTTATTAGACATATTGGTGTTGTTTTGGAATATCCCTTGTTCCAGCGACGTGGGAAAGCAATGGTGTCCTGAATTTCAATCCTTGGTAATTTCGGAAAATGAGTATGAAATATGGTATGGAATTAATCGACCAAGTCGAAAACTTCTGACATGTTTAGGAAGGCGGTGAATTAGAACTATTTACTATTCATTAATAGCGCCTTATTATAAAGATTAACTTATTACTGGGATAAAGACCTGAATCTTCAGTTCACTTATTAGGTTAAGATAATGATCAGCGTTTTCATTGTTCAAGAATTTTGACTGTGTAGGCACCTTGCGATATTCATGGTATTTGTGATGGTTGAATGAAGCCGTTAACCATATGGCTGCTAGTTCTGAGTTCAGAGGTCGGGTCACAAGTCAAATTGTGGACACTGCCCATCTGTTGGTGTAAAACGAGTCACAATAGCGAAAGCAGCTTTGCTAGGTTTGTATTCGGCTATGATTTTGGTTTGTGCACGTGGTGTTAGTGGTACTAGTGGTGGGAGTTGGTGGTAAGCTATGGTGATTGTTCAGTCTCTTTGGACGACAGGTGTGTATACGATCGAGTTTGGCACATTGCCGGCGCTCGGTATGCGTACTCGCATTACAACATCAGCAATTAGGACGGTGTCCGGTCTGAATCACCTGCCTAAAGCCGGGTCGTCGTCGTCCAGGATATAAGGAAGAACATCTTGCCGTAACCACAGATGAATTATATTCGGCAGATGGTGCCAAAAATCCGCTTTCTGAGTAGGCCAGTTTTTTGGAGTTAGGGTTAATGTGAGGGTATGGGAAAGGGCAAAAGGGAAATGTGACGAAATGGACCATCGAATATTTGAATGAAATGACTTATTAAGGGATAAAGTAGTAACGGGCTATGAGTGTGTAGTGTTGAGAAATTCCAGAAAATTTCCATAATTTAATATAACTCATTCGCGTTGTTGAAATTAGTCCTTCCGTCAAACTGGCTGCCTTAGTCTTTTTCATGAATATGTTGTCCCAAAGGGACGTGGAATTAAACGGTAGAGCAATGTGATAAAATTAATAAAATGTAGTGGAAATGCGAATAAATAGTATAGCAGCTCATGGCTTTAATTGTTACACTAAGGATCCTACAGTCACTACTGTTATGCGTCTTTTTTCATCGTTGTTGTGAAGTTGAAAATCGATTCAAAAAAGCTATTAATTGTTATGAAAGTGACAAGCAAACCATAATATTTGTTGTACTATTCTCCGTTCATGGCGAAAGTTTTCCGTTCAGAGTCCATACGGTCATATTATCATGCTAGCACTGTTGGACGCAATGCGCTTTGTTGTCCGGGTATCCTCGTTGTTTTCTCTGAATGTGTATCCATCCCTCATTTAGAGCTACCGTAGTGGAAGTTGATGGCGAGGAAAACAACTCGAGTTTGTTCGAACTGTGGCCGTGGGTGAAGAGTAGAGTTATTGCGACGATCGCCAAAATATTGAGAACACTGTGCTATAAGTGCTATTAAACAGCGCTCTGGCGTCTATCTGAAATTGGCCTATGAATATTCAAAGAGAACCCTTTTGAGCAATAGAAGAAGTTGGTGGAGAAGTCGTACTTGCACAATGCACAATCTACTATGGTTTGCAAAGTGCAGCTTGTCGATCAGAAATTTTGAGCTGTAAACTATCTGTCTCTTATGATAATTAAGAGTTCGGCACTCAATGAAAGGAACGGAAAACAGGTCTTTCAGAATCGCTTTTACAGAACTGCAAGAATTCTCCCGGAAAAAGCCGATTTTGATTTTCAGCTGTTTTCATATTACATCTATTGCATAACTAAATAGTTTTTCTTTCCCTATGAAATATATTTCTTCTGTTTGTTCTCCTAGGCATGGTTCCATATCAATGTTCGCAAATCTCAGTGCTAATTAAACTCTTGACGAAGAGGCAACTTCCTCCGGCCATTTATAATCGAGCTTTTCTCGACGTATGCAGAGGCGCATCGTCTGTGGCCAGTTAGTGATTTATGTGGTTTCGTTGGTGAATGTAATGAGTTTGGCTTAGGTGGAGCTTAACAAGTCTTTGGCAGCAGACGAAATAGGAGTAAGACGTTGTGTAGTCAAAACATCGTTCCATTGTACTTGAGTATCTCACCTAATGACGTTCGAGGAGTTTACCATTTGCTCTCGATTTTTACGAGTGTGAGGGCGTGTATCGAATTTGTTAAAAGGGCGAAACTAGAGGGATGATTCAAATATGAACATGTCTATTTCCTATTTTCTTCACTCTTGCTGTTCTCAAGGTTCTGAATCAATTTTCTCTCGTTATGTCGTCCACTCTATTTGTTCCAAATATATCGTACGAGCGAATAAGATTTGGGAAATGACATGCGGATTGGATGTTTCGAGCAGGAGTTATCGTCGCTTCTCTTAATTTTTGCATGTTGATTACGTGTCAAGGAGAATAGCAGACGTACGAGTGGTTGGCATACCAGAGATGGCTTACTGCTGTCTCGACTCGCTGCTCCATCCAATTTCCCACTTGCTGAGCGAAGGCTGCTTTTGCGTTATCCGCGCTTCTTCATTTTAAGATTGAGCGAATGAAGGCGAAAACTGCTCACGTAACGAAGAGTAATAGAAGCATGAAGAGAGTGAAATAGTGATCGGCAGTTTGATGGCTATCCAACCGCACGCCTAGCTTACTGGAGCATCGAGTTTCCATGTTGGAGACTTCGAAAACGTGTTTCTGGACACGAAGACGTGGTTAAAAATGTGGATGAAGCAATTACAACACGTTTTCGTTTCATTAAAATATCGTCAAATTGCTAGGTGCAGGTGCTTGCTTTAACGAATCTCCGAAAAATGACCGCGGGTTGATCAAATAATATCCACGATTTGAGTTCATGTTGTCTCTTGTTACATATTGCGCCATGCAGTCGGTAAATAATTAATTGCCTAACGTGATGGCAGTGGATTCGTTTGTCGAATTAGTGTAGGAGAGAATGATTACTGGAATGTGTACCTCGTGGGCGTAGACATCTTAACTACA
Organism: Angiostrongylus costaricensis; assembly: GCA_900624975.1. NCBI lineage: Eukaryota > Metazoa > Nematoda > Chromadorea > Rhabditida > Metastrongylidae > Angiostrongylus > Angiostrongylus costaricensis. The sequence continues at coordinate 85,432 of UYYA01004266.1, forward strand.
GTTGAGTGGTTTAGACGTTGAATTCTAGACTTCGTTACTTAATAGGTTAATATAATTCACTTAGAATTTTCCTGGGTTCCTAGCGGCTTCATTGTTATAGGGATTACGACTACGATAGTTATTCAGCTGGGCTGCAATTGGCAGAGAAAGTGACTGCCGAAAACTTTACGCGTCGTCTAATTGGCCCTCAGAGACAGCCGCGATTTCTCTCACGCGCTCTCCCCACTCCTTATTCGCGAAAACTTTCGTCTCGGGTCCGCTAAACTACGGTAGTTCCCAGCTTGCTGATATATTGATGGTTATTGTCACCTTGAATCTTTTTTAAGGTGTACAAGGAGCGTTGCTGTCGACGTTGATGCATCCAATTCTACCACATTCAATCTACTTTGGCAGTTGTGCTCCAGTATCTGATGCTTCGTTGAAGCACGCGTTGTTCGGAAGACTAGAGGCACAGAATCGTCCATTCATTGTCGAGTCGATTAAAGTATATTTTAAGGAAATGACTTCATCTTGTCAAATTTCTAAAGGTTTTATTTGGAACCCCTTTAGAGCAACATTGTTTTGTCGACATCACCTTCCCATATTTGGACCCGTGAGATGGAGCATGTAGAGATGTTAAATCCTGAATCCGGTCGTACTAATAAAGGGTCGCCTTCTCGCCTATGTAAAGCAGCGATCTTTGAAGTTAGTTTTTGGAGTTTTCATTTAGTCCGTGGACTGCCTTCATTGAATCATGTATTCCTTCAGGCGTTCTTAAAACTGGCTTCCGAGGACATGAAATGCAGCACGTACATGGAAGCAAAGCAAAGAGCAGTTGCATACAATGAGGCGAAGAATTCACTTTACAAGAAAGTAGGTGTAGGTCCATTTATAGATAACACTTTTTTCCATGTCGTCTGCTCATCTTTACTCACTCACAAACCATTCTGTTCAGATGGAAGAAGCAGGTTTCGGCAAGTGGCAAACGAAACCAGAGAAACTGGTCGATTTCAGCTTGGATTCGTTTGATACCTGAGGAATATCTGTCTAGAGGAAATTGTCCAAGTGTTGCGTTTCGATCGTTGTAATAATATCGGTTGTTTTTTCTTTTGTGGACGTTCCCACATCTGTAATGTTGTTGTTTTTTTTGCGTTGGCTTTTTTCTTTTTTGAGGGATTCCCTTAGATTTCGAGGATCATACCTTCATACTTGTACTGCTTATCCAAGAGAATATTACTCTTCATTCTGACTTTTTGTAATTCACCCATACACTTGTAGATGTGGGTTTTTGGATACTCACGTGTTCTTTAACTTCGAGTCGTTTTTCTCGAACCCTTAGTCATTGTTGTAAATGTTTTTACATAAATGGGCTTCGTACCATTGTTGAGTGTGGTGATGCTTCATAAATAGTACCTTCTCCTGATCCGAAATTTCGAAGCAGAACGTTTTACTCGAGACCATCTGCTAAGATTCAAATATTTGAAGTGATCCGAAATACATTGACGGGTGGTTCTGATTGCAGCCGTCGTTCCGTCGTCCCGCCGTCGTTTGTCCTTCTTTGGCAGAGTGAAGGGAACGCAGCTGCTCGTCGTACTGGCCACGCCCACTTCCAACCGTAGGCTCCGCCTCACCCACTCCTTATTTGCTACTTCGACGCACCCCATCACCACAGCAGTAGCAGCACCGTCAACTATAGGAGGACTGAGCGTGTTGGTCTGTGTCCAGACTACTGTTGGAGTAATCTGCTGAGGTGTGTCACCATACTCTTCGGGTTCGTCGACACGAGTATTATGAACATGGCTGGCGTGTTCACGAATAACGGTCACTATGGTCCGGATTTTTTGCTGTCGTTAGTTAGGTGAGTTCTCAAGCTGCTCTGGAATTTTACATCTGGATCGATGAGAGTAATTTAGGCTGTAGTAAGCTCAGGGAGATAGGCAATGTTGTATTTTGGGGACTTCCGTGAATTTAATAGATCTTCCAGCTCACTGGCATCACGGGACGCCGTCACTCCACCCGATGCTGAGACTGTGGAAACACATTCCGACGGTTCCGACACTCCTGACGACGTCACGTCAGTAATATCAATGACAACAAGTGACGGTGCGCCACCGGCAAAACGTCGTCGGAAACCTGACAGTAGGTGTTTAATTGTTCCTCAAATTCTCGTGCAAAGTACAGTCAAAGGTGTTTTTTACGATTTTGATATTTCTTCTTGAACTATTCGTTATGTTTCAATTTTTCGATCGCTTTTCTATTCCCATTTCATTCTAATCGCTCGCCTAGTTCTCTCCATTCAGACTTTTCTCACAGAGGTGTCGTGTCTCCATAAATGTCTTAATTCATTGTCGAGTCGTTTTGGCACATTACTCATCTCGGTTTATGTGCTTTTCGATTTTTTCCACTGGATTTATGACTTCCAGTTCAAAATCTGACTATGTACATTTTTTCTGTTTTACTTAGGACAAAGGTTTTTTCCGAATTCTCTCGGATAGCACTTTTCATCTTGTGTCCAGTGTGAGCAATTTGATCGTAACGTACACGGCGACTGCATTAATGTTTTTAGCGCAGTGATCTTACAATGTTTCTTTTTTCCTATGCAGTCACAAGGATTAAAATCCTGCTCATTGCTCTTGTAAGCCTTGTCGGCTTTGTTGAAGCTATAGAGGACTAGAAAAACCCTATCACAGCTCTTTGTTCTGCGTCATAGGAAATCTCCAAAAATTACGCTATCATACGGTTTTAAATTGAACTCATGAGATCTGCTGCTAACAACTTTTATGGTTACCTTCCCAGGTTAGCCTTCGTTACGTTTCAGGGACATAGCGGCATTTTGAGAATAAAAGCTAACGGAGTGTAATGTTGCATAAAGTTGAGGTCGGTATTAAACTTGAAAAGTGTTCGATTCCTAAGTTCTTGTCGAAATCTAAACACTGACGATTCCCACTGTAATCCAGTTTTTGATGTAAGAGCTTCTTCATTGTCATAAGCTAATTGGTGTTTATCGAACATTTAAAGTGTTCGAGATGCTTTCACGTTCCGATTTCTCAGTTGACCTAAATTTTCATCACAAAATTGCATAGCTAAAAAGCTTCTAAATACCAGATAGAAGAAGAGCTCTTTGTGTGAGCAGTGCTTGAGCTGTGCCTCAGTCGATATTTGTTTCCAGCTCTTAACGCAAGATTTCCTGTCGATAACGGATGAACGTCCGGTAGTGGGCAATGTGAATTCACTTGACAGGACTAAGTCGAATTTCCACGTGTCTCGACAAAACAATCTGCAATGAGTGATGTGCTCGCGTTTGCGATCGCGATCAACGTCGGCTTGCCTCGAATAGCCGGCTCACCCCGCTCACTCCGCTCACCACCACCTTGACGACTCGTCGTTTTTCTGGATGCCGTGTGTCATGTGGACCAGCGAACATTTGCCCTCGGCAATAGGGCATGACGCAATGATGGGCGCGGTGATTCTTTGTCCTCCACATTGCCTCACAATGTCTCGTTTTTCGTTGATCATTCGCGGCCACACCGTCCAACATTGTACGATTTTTCCAAACCATGTCCACATTGCAGCCAAGGATATCGTACGTGTGGTCGATGACGGTCTTCAGGATGGGACCGCAGCAAGTCAGTTGGAAATAAGCCACAATGCTGACGAGACCCACACCAAAAAAAGCGAGGTGAAGCTGGAGACGATTATGAATAGCGAGGTAAGAGATCATGTCCTTCTAATGCGACTCCAGATGTGAGAAATTCGTAAGAAGCAATTATACCACTGTTGAAAAGCAGATATTATAGAGATGTGAAATAATAGATAACAGTTTAACCCTTTCTATTTCTATTCGAGATTTGTAGAATAATATCGTAATAAGGAACAATAACAAGAATTGGATGGGGCTTTCAGATCAATAGAGATAAAACTGCAAAGGAGGTCTTTTTTCTCTGAATTTTTCATGCGCAGAAGGAATAGCCAAACTACGAGAGACTTATATTTGCTGGATTGATATTCTGGTTCTCACAAAAAATCAGTTATGGATCTGCATTGAGTTTTTAGAAATACTTTCATCTCATCTTAGTGGATTTTGCCACTAATTTCATTTTATTGTCATCTACGAAAAAAAGGTAACTATAGCCAGGTAAAAAAACGATGTCGTTTCTTTTTTGTTTCAACCATTTTTTGTCAAAATCTTGGAGGTGGGGATTTCTGCATATGCTGGTTGTGTCAAAATATGGGACATTCGACAATTTAGTAAGGAATAACAATTTTTTATGCCTGAGCGAATAACGAATCCTAAATCGAGTTGAAAAAACAGTTTCCATCAGGAAGACTGACAATAATTAACAATTTTGCTAAAGAAGTGCATTTCTGAACAAGGATACCTCAAGTCGTATTCATCGAGCGAATGATTCGTTTTTCTTCAGAGATTGGCGAATTTCGAGCAGAACTTTATTTCTCCTAGCAAAGTTGAGCCTGAGGTTCTATGTATGTCGATTGATGGACGCATAACAACAGAGTCGACGAAGGACCAGACGGTAGAGGTGGTTACGACGATGACGAGCTCTGTGAGTGTTGACGTTCGCATTGCCCTTATCATCCTTAATGAAATGCACGCAATTGCTCTTTGTTCTGAATGCAGTCACCGCCGAAAACTCCTGTCTCGGCGTCTTTGCCACCGTCCGGATCCGCCAGTCCATCCGTATGCACCCCTTCTATGCCATCTCCAAATCTGAACTGGAGCACCCGGAGAGGTAGGTGATACTTTTACGCCAAAATTCAAACTCTTTATTGAGCTAATGATAGTTCCAGAAGGCAAACTGGCGTGTCCGACTCCTGGATGTGACGGTTCTGGTCATCAGACCGGACTCTACACGCATCATCGAAGTCTGTCTGGTTGTCCAAGACGTCCGGATAAGTCAACGATTCAGAGTGAGGCATTAATCTTCTTTGCGAACTATTATGTAACAGAGAATGATAGAAAATTTAACGATCAAATCAGACTTGAGCACATTTTCTGCAATGTGCACGAAACCGCTCTTTAAAACACTTTTGGGTTACTAATGTTCTTATATGACGACCGTTACTTTTCTTTTAACCAAGTTCTTAATGAGTTCACAAGTTTTGGCTCATCGATATGTTTTAGGCGAGTACCGATACTGTATGAGTTTCGATTCTCTGAAGATTTGGTGCATGCTTTCGTACTTAGAAAGTTTGAAAAAGTGAAGAGTGTAAATTTTCTACAAACAAATTATCGAACTCCTTAAAAAAGTCAGTATTAAGTGGATCCATATGGTTTCATTCGGAAAAGAAAGGGAGGAAAGGTGGCGAAATTACCGTCTATGGATTTAATAGGTATAGCTTTTCTTAATGGAAGGATGATACTAGGACTTGAGGCGTGTGGGTTATTAAAAAAAGACCATACTTGACACCAGAACCAAATCTTCATGAATTTGAATACTTGATGGACCAGCAAGATACACGTCCTAGTGAATTAACACAATATAATTAGTCCCTTTCCTCATTTTAAACTATATTATCAACAACACCAAATGCTCTGGGCCAGCGCAATAAGGCTAGTTGGTCAGACCTTTTTCAAAGTGTAGACATATTGAAGGTCTTGATTTTTAATATTCACTTCTCAATATCGTACAGTGTAAATTGTCATTGTGCCTTCCTGTCTCGATTTGTGCACTGCTGTTCGACATAAAAAGAAATTGTCATTTTGAGAAAACTTGACATCGAATTTTCTCGAATCGTCAACCATATGCGACTATAATCAGCTGTTCTAAACCTCCTCATTGGAAGTCACGAAAAAGCGGCTCTGAAGAAGGCGATACTGCCGAAACGTCAGCTAGTGTTGTATTGTATTGTGTTTTTTCTATGGAAGTAAATGTATGCTGTTTAAAAACCTCGCGATTGCTGAACAGAAAACGACGCATCGAATTTTCTATTCATAAGACCAGATAGGGTAAATGGAAGTGGAGAATCATCACCCTCTTAGGGAAAACGTAGTGCGCAAAGTACTCCGTCTCCTATTTCACAACTACGGGCACTTGATTGTAATAACGGCATGAAAATGTTTTGGCACAACTCTCTGAGGTTCCCAAGAAAAATATTTTACCCAACCAACAAAATGCCAACAAGATTAAAACTTTGGTAGAATGCAACGTCCGGGAAAACTGGTCACTGTAATATCGTCTTAAGTTTGAAACTGCCTCATAACACTTTCGACTTTGAAACTCAGTGATTAATCTGGATCGGGATAAATGATGACGACCACACAAATTACATGAGGACCAAGAGGCTGCGGCGCCGTAGTAGGCGCTCAGCTCAACCGCGTTGTCACGTAGCAGGCACGAGTGAACTACGGTAGCCGGTGACGATTTGTCATTTGTCTACTTGCATGCATTTATTGAGTGCTGCGAGATTGACTCTGGCTGGCCGGTTTGCTGGAGCTCCAAATGTGACTGATTACACCGACGTCTTTGTTTGCACCAAGCGACAATTTCAGTCGCTCTGCTTTTTTTGTCTTCGCACAATGGGCGTATCAATTTCGACACGCCTTCGTGGAGGCGTGGAGATTCGCGGAAGTCCGTAGCGACATCACCCACCACCGCTTTACAGTAATTGCAACAGCGGTCTCGGTTTGATGAGCCTATATTGCGGGACCTCACTCGGCCCTAATCGAGCGGTTTCGAAGACATCTCCTCGAATTCGAGAATTCGACTTGTGGTAGGTTTAAAGAATATCATGCGCAGGTATTGAAACAGACCTTGCACGTCGTAAAAAAGGAAATATTTTAAAAAAACTTCGACGCGTTGACCTGTTGGTAAAATCTCTGTACTAATCATGAAGGAAAAAACTTGATTGAGAAATGGGTTATGTGAGTAATTCATACTTGCTATAAAGGAGTGGCGAATTCTTCAAAAAGGTAACTGGTGGCTCTTCAGATGCCATATAAGGTAAATTTTCTACCTACTTGAACTCGCAGAAATCACATATTACCACAAATATCGAATGTTACTAATAGACTTACTTACTTGATAAGTGAATAGCCCGTCCTCACTGGCTATGCGAGTCTAAGCATAATCTCCATTTTTCGGAGATTTGCTGGTTAAGCCATTGTGGTTCCCTGGAGTCCGGAGGTCAGCATGGCCAAAGTCTGCCCCAGGTCTTCACCTCCACAGGCAGTCTCAGCCCTTGTGGTTCCGAGGGAAGTTTACCACCATGCGACTTTGATACCAGGACGAGGTGGATTCTGGTGTTGGTTTACTCTTAGCCAGACTTCCAGGTGGAAAGGGCGGATTCCTTCTCAGCTTGGGAAACCACCCTACCAGGGAATGAATACCTCTCTGTACATCGCAATCCGACACCCAGGAACACCTCCCAGCCACGATGAGGCGGTAAACCGTTGGGAGGATTACTAATATTACTTATATATATTACAGGAACCACTAAAATTTGATGGGAAATTTAAGAAAACAATCATGTTAGATGTTATGATTGGTTGCAGTGCTGGCTCTTCAGCAAGACACTGTACTCCGATGTACGACACCCGGATGTACCGGCAAAGGTCATGTGAACAGTAACCGCACATCGCATAGAAGTCTGTCCGGTTGTCCGATCGCCTATCAACAGAAGCTGAGCCGTAAGGGCGTTAAGGTGAAGAACTGACAATCGTTTTTTGGTGATTTAGGAGGAATTTAGGGCTTCACGTTAGGTACCTGATATCCAAGGCACTTGAATGAAATGTATCGTTGACGATTATGTATTGGAGCAACTGGCAGGACGGTTTGTATTCTATTTAACCACCGCTATGTATAACAGATTTATGGCGAGAAGCCGTAGAAAAGTGAATGCTCAGTTAGATTCTATTGATTTTTAAATTATCCAATAATGTTAGGAAACGTATTCTGAATAGAGAAGTGTCTTTGTAACCACGCTCTGTTGCATAGAATTATCTAAGAACCCCGTTATTAGCTATATTGAATAAGTTAAGTTTATTAAGGCTGACATAGGTCAAGCTCCAAGAAAGAAGCATAAAGAGCGCTAAGGTCTACAAAAGTACTAATGAGCGTTCGACACAGCGCTTAGTCGCAACGACACAGCACTAGTTCATTTAGACAATTTTGGTTTATGTGAATACGATGCCAAGGCTGACTCGTCTGTTACTGTTTTTGGTTTTTCTTGTTAACGCTAGTCCTGTAAATGCTTTGAAAGATTGCTTTATAGCCACCTCCATCTCGGATACGAAGCCCGCATGGTCAGGATGATTCTCCACTGGACCTGACGCTACGAAACTTGGAGCAACAACAGCTTCCTGCTTTGCCATTGATGCCACAGTGAGTCTTAAATCCTCTTCTGGTACGAAGTATTTAAAGATTTTTAGTTAGTATTGTTATATTCGGAGAGAAGAGAAAAATCTTATGTGCCATCGTAAGTGCAAGATTCGAGGAAATCTTTTGTGAATGACTAGTACCGCTGTCGTTCTTCTCCTTTCGCCATAGAACATTGGTTTTGGGTGACAGTCGTTGAGTTTCGAACAGCTGATAGATCTCTATGCATTTTTTGTTCATCGTTTTGTACACATAACTTATTTACTGTGTGAATGATGTCTGCAACATGTAGTAAAAACTCAGTAGATGGGGATCTTTGACACTGATTTTATACGAACATGCAAACACAAATTATTCGCTGGTTTTTCCTTCCTACATTATTTCTAAATTCAGGCTTCTATTTTTCTCCCTCTCCTTCTCTGTCTGTCTGTTTGTCTGCCTGTCTGTCTGACTCTCTTCTTCTTTCTTCGTTTCATGAAATAAGTATTGTTACAGGAGAAAGGGACTCTTTTTTCGTTAACTGTCTTGCAAAAGGAAAAAATCCTTTTCCATATGTTCTTGTGAAGAAGAATGCTTTCCTTCTTAAACCATTGATAATTAGGAGCGAAAATGCCTACTTATGACAATATTTTTGCCATAGATTGAAGCACTCCACGTTGGTTATAATTTCAGGACAATGATGGAGGCGCTGGTGCAGCTGACAGCGTCGGCCGCTGCAGCTCGAGCCGCAACCGAGCCGCCGTCGCCAGCGGAGAAGGCTGGGTCTCCGGTTCCTGCAGCTGCCGTTCCAGTCACGTCTTCGACGACACCGACTGCTCATCCAGTCGGTCCCACCGATCCCCCGCTACCTCCGCCGACCACAACCGCCACGACCACGGAGTCACTGCTACTCCCCGAGACACTGATGCCGCCAAAACCACCTGTGTTACCATATCCGCCATCGATGTTCAATCAGCAAATGTTGGCTCAACTTTTTTTGGCTCAACTTCAAGTACCAAAGGGCGCGTTTGTCTAAGATCTCATCATGCCTTCAGTCTGTCACGTTTTTCAAACTTGTTCTTAAACGTTCTGAATCTCGGCTTAGATATAATGCAAACCTGTTTTAAAGTGTTCGGCTGAAACAAAAAGAAGAATTGTTCTGCAAATCACATCTGATCTCTCCTAAGAATATACGCTACATTTCTGTTCAGTGCAATTGTTCACTTATCGTCTCGATACTGTGCTGTAATTGCGGACTTCCGCAACTACCGTAATCCGCGATCGGTGCGCTGTGGTCGTCAGCGGTGGCCGTTTCGAGTGCTTTCATTCCTTCGTTCATGTGTGCAGTATAAGTTGGTTGTGGCAGTACGCAGATGTAATGCATACAATCTCAGTTCGCTTGTAATTATGAACAATCGAATTAGGCGTCCGCCTTCCGTGCACACACACGCGCGCACGTCGCACAAGCAGATGCTACCATATTGCCACGCAATGGGGCCAAGTTTGCGGTAGCGGAGAGAGCGTGCCATCGGCCGAGGGCGCGGACGGCGTCGCGACGAGGCAGCGTGGCCCGCGGCGGAGCGCGCGGATGCGGAAAAATGAATAGGCGCGGTATGCAAAGTAGCTGGCCACCTGCCAAGCCATCTGCCCAACCTCTGCGAGTCCACGTTGTCGTCGCCTCTGACCGACTGTTTTCCGGCGAACGAGCTAGCACAGGGATCACCGCTTCAGCACTTCGTGCGTGTTTTTTCGGAGAGCGTAGAATCGAGTTTTTTTGAGTGAAAAATTTGCAATCAAAGTACGTTTAGTTGGATTTCAATATTTCAGGCAACTTTTATTAAGCATAGTAGCTCTGGCGGGGTATTTCAATCCTTAACCTAAAGGTTGTATCGTTAGGTGATACGGATGTCTCCGATCGAGATGTGCTGCCTAAAATCAGTTGAAGAAGGTCGCGCTCATTTTTTCCCCAATCACTCGACATCGAAGGCAAATTTTTCCCAATGCTATTGTAGCCATACTCTTGGCTTTGTATATAAAGAAATGGCGGGATCGCGAGGTAAAGTTGTGCCGTTTTAATTGGGCAACGATGGTCGTGATCCAGGAAATGTACAGTAGTCGAGGGCCAAGGCGAGTACTGCGGCCGACGTCGTCCTGCGTGTTCGCTGCTTCTGTCTTTCCTGTTGGTGCGCTCGATCTCTGATCTCTGCTGAATTAAGACGCTCAACGAATTATTTATAGTATTTGCAACATATCACACATCTATTTTCTGCATCAGTTTTCAATTTTAGAGAGACGCTAAGAATATAGCCTGAACCCGTCTGTCAATGCACATATCTCCGTTTAGCACGCATCGTTTTTCTCGTATCTCGGTTGTGCAGTCCATTTTCACATGCTTAGTCGATCTTACGTGTTCGAATTGTTTTTCCTATTGCCCTGAAGTTTTCTATTTGCTCTGTGTACTTCTATTATTTTTATTATAAAGATATAATATGCGTTTTCCTACTGTGTCTTTTTTAGAGATAGGGTTCCCCAAGGGTTCAATGGTCCAGTTTTTTCTTCTCAATTTTCCCACTAAACTGTAGAAAAGGAGAGTGAGCTTTGCAGATATCTTCACCTGTACTTTTAGAGAAATAGGTTCCCAATTTTTATGGTCATACTTTCAAGCATCGAATTTCTTAGTGATTTCTACAGTATATAAAGGGGATGTTTTGTTTCCGAAAAGGATGAGACACGATTGCCACAAAAACCACCACAAGGTCATAGAGGTAATAGATGCGATGTGCTGTGGCTTTTATGGGCATCCGTTGAGCGAACTATGTGTTCGTTTCTGCGAAATTCTTAGATAAAAAAAGGTTTTTATGTGGCTCGATATGTGTGCCCAGCTAATGAGTATCTGTTGAAAACACTGAGCCTTAATATAAAAAACATTAGGTGGTAACAAAGCGCTAGCAATGAGAAAAAATTAAAACAGGAAGAAAAGTTATCTTTGTTCGACAGAAGAACGACGTTGAACTGGACCACACGATGGGGAGTGGAAGATTTCAGCACGTCATTGTCAACCTCATGTATACCTCAAGAGTGCGACTGAGTTCAACTACATCGAGCAGCAGCCATCGTCGTGAGGCAGTTGAAGACCGTCCCAAGCCACGGATGCGTCAACATTGTGGCCGATGAGGAGACGACCGGGACATGAGACGTCATTTGTGTGGCTCTGATTCAGGTGTTCAATCTGGTCGTTCGCACTCTCGTGCAGTTGTTCTTTGTGAAGGATAAAGCAAACGAACACGACGGTGTTCCTCGCTGAGTGGCGTCGTCGTGTGCACTTTGCCGGCCAACCATCTCCGAGCACTGCACATTCACACTAATGGACAACTTACACTTGATGGTTTATGTGCTCATTGATGACACGGTCTTGATGCATGATCCATTTTCTTCCTCTTTTTGTTTATGAGAAACGTGGAAACTTTGCTGAGGCGATCCATATGGGCAGACACAGCCGAAAAAAAGGAGCCGGATTGTATAGCCGTCAACAGATAGAGGCAAGAACGCGTATTGACAAATACGTTCGACTCAATTCTTGATCTATAAAGAAGAAATGTGGCAGAACAAAGAGCGGAATGAGGATTAAAAGGAGAAATGAGGAAGTTATATAAAAGTTCTAATACAGGAAAAGAGCGAAGAGAGTACATGCGCTTTTAGTGTAGAAAGAAGTACGCCAACAAATCTTACAGAAGCCGAGAGAGGAAAGCATACCTCCGCTTTATGGTCACTTCAATAGCTCGAATAACACAAGCTTAGCTCAAACTAAAGTAGCCGAGTTATTTCACTGGCACCAAGTAAGTCAATGGTTTGACTTAGTCTTACTCAACTGTTTCTTCTCTATATTTCCAAGACAGGCCTATATTAGGGTCACACAAAATTACTTAAGTAGTCCGGAAATAAGTGTGTGCAGGAAGTATGTAAACAATGGTCGTCAGAAAGTAGTGACTACGGGGAGCGAAATAGAGGGATTGCTGACGATCTTTGTCCCTATGGCTTAGGAAAAAACCTCGCCTTCATTCAGTCCTTCTTTTTGTCTTGGTTATTTGCTAGCTACTCCTTGTAATAAATCGTTTCTCACCACTTTTTTATACTGTAAGCACGAAATCTCTATGTTTTGATATCTTATCAGATATCGTTTCCCCAGTATTGTTTTAATTGTCCCTTAAGAATGCTCCGCAACAGTTTCCAATGGCAGAAAATCCTTCATAGTCGACTTCGCTGAAATGATAAGCATGCAAATAAATGGAATTTTATGTAAGATTTTTGATGGATTGTCGCATACCACACTCTATTGCGTTTAAAGGAGGAAAAAAAGGTTTCAATATTGAAATATTCGCTTTTCAAATCCTCTCGGACGCTCTCAGAGAGAGTTGTTTTTGATGATAGCTAAATCGGGATGGGGAGACATTTTCATTTCTTCGCTGAGATGTCAGTCACCGATGATGGAGTGGTTCGGAGTCGCTAGTGAGACTTTCCCGGTCTCGAATACGGTATCGCCGGCGTGTGGAACAGGGGACTTCCTTGCAGGTAACGGTGGTTGTTCGGCCGTCGCCGATGTAAACGAATTTCTTCTATCTTTCTGTACGGTGCTGAAATCACTTCTAGTGTTGTACATTGTTCTGGAAGCCTTTTTATTTAGAACAATACTAAGTTTTTTTTGGCGTACCCGCTTTGTATTGTTCCACCTCTTGAACGATTTTGTGATCACTGTTTGCCTATTTCAAATCGACAGCAGTGGTGATATAGATTTCATTTCTCAACTGAGTGTGGCAATGATCTTCATAAAGCATGTAGCAAGTAGAAACTGTTCATTTCGCATATTTCTGTGTAAGATTTCAGTCTACCACGATTTTTTTTTCGGGGAAGTGTAAATAAAAACGAAACAAATTGCCCTTCGAAGGGAGTTCCTCCGGAAGTAAGGTATGCTAGAATACAGCACAATCAAAATCGAACGGTTTTCTGGATTTGTGACAGCTTTTCGCTTCTGCTGTTGAATTTGGAGCAGCTGCCCGTTGCCTACTGCAATATGTCGCCAGTATTGCCAATCGTTTGAAATTTGATAACATGTAATTTAACTTTTGGTAGCGAAGCAGCGGATGCGGGTATTGGAGGTGAGTGCATGAGCAAATAGCGTGACGCTAGTGGAGTGTGCAGTACGAGGCCGAACACAAGTGTTTGATGAAAGTCATCTATCTCGCTCTGCTTCCACTCAAGTTCGCAATAAGCAAGCAATACGGTCTCCGAACTACCGTATCCCTTCCCCGGAAGTGCAGGTTCCAGAGAGAAAGCACGCATTCAGTGCGAGATACAGTTGCCATTTATCAAGAGTTGCCGATGTTACGAAATGAATAGTACATGATTTTCCGTCATTTTTTAATCCTCAGACCAAATCAGGTCCATTATACATTTTCAAGAAGATCTTGAATAATCCTTGGTAGCACTCAGCACAATTTTCACTTGAGTGCTAATTTGCCTGTTGGGAAAGACTTCCGTTTTGTAGAGTCCCAAGACTGCCATAGTTGGGCATTGGCAGGTCATCAGAGGCAATCCTAGTCCTTGTGAATTAAAATTGGATCCGGCTACTTCTCGATTAGCTTGCTACTACAATTGCGTTGACTTCTGATATTGATCTACTTTTAGCAGGGCTTGCACATGTATTTAGATTGCTTTTTGTTCATATGAAGGATGGACTTGCACTAATTTCTGCAGCTGAACATCTAATGATCGTCTTTCAACCATGATGTGACGGCAAGGCACTGAAAGGTTAGCTGTCATTGAGTAAATATGTATAACTAAAAGGAATGCAAATTTAGTAAACTATGAAAAAAGAAAATAGGCTGCCACAATAACACAGAACAAGCTAATTGTTACCAGTGTGTCAGAACGTTCAAAAAGTGTTGACGTAGAGTGATCGTGTGAGCAAATTTCAGGTGGAGTAAGGTCGATTGAAGTGTGCTCTCGAAGCGTAGTATCGTCGTCATGAGGACACCAGCGACACTATGTTCACCTTAATCACCTTATTTAAACTGATTTTGATGAGAGTCTCTGTGGTGTCTATTAGACGAGTTAAGGCTTTGAAAGAGTTAGGTATAGCTGTCGGACAGACTGTCAGGTTTTCCTGGTAGTGATGCCGCCTTATTCCCTAAAAGGAACCTCGAACCGTGTTGGACAAATCTACCACTTTATTCTTTGCTTCTGGTTGAATCGACATGAAAGGTAAAATCTATGCGCATACACGCAAGCAGGTCCGCACATTTATGCACGAATATGCTAGCGTGTATAAAGAGGACATAAGCCATTTTGACGCCGCAAAGTTGGAGGGCTTGTCTGTTGAGCCTAACTGCTTCTCAATGCAAATATGTATTCACCTTTGCCCATGGGTTAAAATAGTATGCGCAATCTGGGTAGGTGATACGTAGCCTCGTGACTGATCAACTCGAAATTGTTCAAACGAGCTCCATCAAATGTACCGCAATAAAAAAAAGCCACGAAGAAAAAAAGCAAACAAGAAGTGTGCAACTTCCATCCTTTACAGATATTATTAAGTGCACTATATCACTCTCTACTGTAATCAAGTTGTCGTGGAGTTGTATGTGAAGGAGAAACGGAATCAGTATGGGAGTGGACAATGTGGGAACTCAGAGCAGAAGAGGCACTAGATAACGAGAGAAGTGTTTTCAGTAATTACTTCTCTACCCCGTTGGTGGCGAATGCCATCAACAACGATGAATTAAGAAGCATTTTGCTGTAAGGGTTAGGTTTCACAGATGCTGACGTAGTGAGTGAAAGAGAAATGAAGAACGACGTAAACAGAATGAATAGAGATTAAAGACAAAGGAAGAAAGAAAGTAAAGAATACGAGAAATCAAAGCCTAGTGTAGAGGAAGTCATCGTCTACTACATAGGTAGAAAGCATGTTGATATCCTGCAAAATATAAAATTAGCCGGGTTCTTTTTGCCGTGGGAAATTAAACTTGCTTCTTCATCGAAACAACGAATCTCGCTAATTTTTTTATTTTACTTTTTCTTGTATGCATGTACACCTAAAGACTCTGCAAGAGTTAGAAAACCCTATAGGACAGCAAAAATAACTGAAAATTATAAGGAAAGATTTGAGACGCTCATGAGTGACCCTGTTAAACTTGTTCTCCATATAACAGTGTTCTCTGGAATTGCGATTTCCAAGTGCTTGAGGGCAATCTGAGGAGTTGAGGAAAAACAAAGTAGGTTTCCGTTCAATTAGGAAGGCTTCGAAGTCACTGACTTATGGAGAAAACCAGAAAAAGAAAAAGCGTGGAGGCACAGTCAACCTGGCTGGAAGTTTTTTTTAAAGATGAACTCCTTCTTAAATGTCAGAGAAACTTTCTAATCATTACGTGGATTTTCTGTTCAAGAAAGAAATGCCAAGAAAGGATCGAGCGCATCGTGTATACGATTCTTTTGACGGCCAGAAAATCAAAATTTCAAGATACGAAAAGAAGAAGGATTCGAGTTCCTAGACGGAGATGGACTGACGGCATACTATCTATTGCTTCAAGGTTCTACTTGACGTTGAAATAAGGTGTGGATCGCATTGTTGGTAATTACAAGCTCTTCTACTTAAGTTGCCTGGAGCCTCCTTAAGGGCTTACTGGTTCATTTATGACCAAATTGTTCGCACATCCATTTGGTCAATCTTATCTAATCATCCGCACATTCCGTCGCTTGTTCTACGATCCATCCATTGGTCCAGACATGCCTATTCATACAACATCGTTCATTCATTCATTCACCTCGTACCCCTTCTCTTGCTCCCTCTCTCTCCTTTTCTCTCACTCCTTTCCTTCCTTAAATCTTCGACAATATGCATTTTGTTTGACAGACCTGACTTCGCATGACACCAATATGCACTTGACACATCTTGATGACATTAGTGTTGCTGCTTTCTGTAAGATTAGGTACTGCATCGACACCCTACAGGTGTGACCTCATCATGTGCTGATGATGCACCGGACTCACGCCGTTGCCGATCTCGGATCGCCGCCACTATTGCAATCATTTCCGTCATCAGAATCATTGAGCGTCTTGATATCCTCCCATATCCAAAGGTTTAGACGTTTTTTTCCTATAAGCGTCCAAATGTCAACGGTTTGCCTCTTAAAACTTTCGTGATCACGTTACCTGTACAGGAGTCACAGGCAAGTGAATACTGTGAACCGACATAAGCTCTAGCTCTCAGAAAAAAGTCGGTGATCTGATACCCTAAGCACTTCTGATAGAAATGCCACTGTTCGCGTGTGATTTATTTTCAATAAGGAACAGGATATTTACATTGGACGCCTAACCGAAGTCAAAATCATCTGACGTTCCTGAATTATTAATGTGGTGAGAACAATAAAAGTTACAGAGGGATGAAGCATTGAAGCAATTTTGGCGCACATTAATAACTCAAGGGATTAAACGAGTTTAAGGGTTCAGTTTTGTCTTAACGCAGCTTGCTGAATTTATCATGAAGGATTACTAGCTTTCTAAAGTAACATTATTTGTGTCTTGCTGTGTAGAATTGTTGTTGTAGTTCTTCCTAAATATAAAAAGAGATACCTTCGGACCACAGGTGTATGCAGTAGGGAACGAACACGCGCTGTTGTCCTTACCGGTAAGGCAGCACTTCATACGAGTTATATTTCACAACATACCCTGCCATTAAGAAGAAAAAGGCAGTAAATAAAAGAGTTAAGATTATAAAAAGAGACATTGAAAAATCCAATATAATAATAATACAACCATAATGGCACTGAAATATTTGCAAAACTCCGGACCGCTGCTGTCTGCGGTGGGGACCGAATACGTTATCACCCTTTCTAGGGCTAACGCGTTAACCACGACACCGTGCGAACCCTTCGTTTCGCCTTTCTCTTGGCAGTGTTATCGAGCTATAGGTTGTAACAGCAATGATCCGCCAACGGGATTGATCTGGAGGGCACAAATAGGCATTAAACCCAGTTAATTTGAAACTGTGGTATAAATCATGATGCCGTCACTTTTTGTTTACTGCATACTCTTTTTTAATGGCGAAGTATTATGTGAAATATAATCATAATAATGCTGAGTTATTTGCAAAACTCCGGACCGGTGGTGCCTAGCTATCACCCTTTCCGGTGGTTAACGCGTTCACTATCTCATCGTGCGGGTCCTTCGTTTCTCCTTTCTCTCAGCATTCTCGACATAATAATAACACTTCTGAAAAAAGAACATATCCTAGTTGTAAGCTATGCGTAAAACTTATAAAAGCCACTCAAACGGAAGTTCGTTTAACAAGTCGTTAACAATATTTTAGGAAGCATGGAATTAGTTTATGTTCGGCAGATGGCGTGCGGTCGGCATCAAGTATAATGGCAACCACTGCGGTGTAATTGAGGCTTACGGCGTCAACGGTTCCGATTCTTGAAAAACATAATCGTCAGAATGATCATCTGTGCCGTGTTAGGTCCCGACACGAACTCATCGACACTTTGCGTGACTGACTGTTTAATAATCGGTGTCCGGCGACCATCATCAAAGTGTTTTGTGAGAGAAATTTCAGTTGAATATTGGCTTGGATGAGTCTTTTGGCGCACAAAAACGATTACCTAGCGGAAATACGCATAGTATGTGCTGGATAATTGTTTTCGTTTAAGTTGTGACTAATCACAACAGTAAAAGTATGATGACTACCTGTCCTATCTACCAAAATAACATGTGGTTCTTAGATGTTTTCTGTGGTATCTGAAGTCCTGAGCTGCACGATTTGACAAAATTAAACTCAGTGGAAAACTGAAATGATTGTGGCATTTGTTACGATAGAATACGGATGCATTAAGCACTCTTAGTGGCTCGCTATAGTTGTAAAGGAAGTTGAGTAACATTACAACGAGCGAATGGTTAAGTTTCCACTTACGCGACCACCTCACAGAGATGAAAACTGAAAAAATGTAGGTCTTGATTCACTCATCTATACAAGGGTAAACGTCAATCAAGGCAGTATAGTGCACCGACGGTCACCTTCAGCTGTTGAAAGTTGTGCGGTCAGGACGAAGTTGTACTGAACACTTACCTACGGTCCCTACCGGAAACAAGTCCACCTAAAGTCATTGCTGGTCGTGCGTGTTTACTACACATAAAAGTGATGTTCGGTCAAAACAACGAATTTGTTTGGAAAAGTGGTTAATTTAGTAGGACTAATAAAACAAAGCTTCTTAAGAACAGTCTATTTGCGTAACTCGAATGAATATTGAGCCAGGCTCTCTCTAGTCGGCTAATAATGCTGGATTTTTCTGTACTTTTTCTGAATCAGTGCGAAATGAAAGAACTTGGAATACCGACAAACTCGACTAATGAGCGATTGAAAATCCCAGGGAGGTACTATATAGATGAATTCGCCTAATGATGACTAGCAACTTTTACGTTTTATAGAAGTTTAAAAAAAGTGGAGAGGAGAAGATGGGAAATAGAAATAGAAGACGAATGCTCATCGATATGGAGCAATTGAGATCAGCTTATAGTGCCATTTTGGTTTCTCAGTTTTTCTTTCCAAACCTTCCTCAATAAATGGAAAAAATTTCTCTGATAAATCTGACCTTTACAGGATGCAATCGAGCTTCGTGACTTCGGAAGAACTTCACTAAAGAACGTCACGGGTTAGGGTGAAAAGCACAAGGCGAGGGTATGAAGTTTGGCGTTTTTATCTTTATTTGAAGTAAAGTACTAAGTAGATTTTAAATATAGGGTAAATTGACGCAGTAATGGGAACGAGACGCTTACAGGAACTGAGTTCAATCAGAGTATTGGCATCTGCAGTGACTGGTCCTTTGTGATGTCTGGACAGAGTGTAATATTTGTTTAAAGCCGGATCTGTTCACACAGACGTCCTCCAGACGCGTTTTCCCAATTGTTCTTCCCACATGTTCCCCATCTAAGATCCCTTATATCGCCCAGATCTCCTTCTGCAGCTTTCTAGCTGAACACCAATCAACAATTCCAGAATTATTGACAAGTTTTTCAGTGATTTTTGGGAAAATTTATTTATAACGAAGAACTTCAGAATTTGTGTTTGAACAGCGCAGTCTTTTTCTCAAAACGAATTTTTCCAAGTGTTATCGTTTATTTGCCCTGGAACTAATCAATACACCAAGGATATCTAATGAATAGATAAAGGAATCTATTCAGCAAGCATGGGTAATCAATTGATTGTTTAGTGGAGATTTTGAACTGCATTTCTTTCTCCTGGCTGACAGAGTGGTGGTGAGCTTGTACATGTAAGCCGTGGTGTTCGTCATCGTGATGGATTTTCCACATGAGCAACGGATTTTGATCATTAACTTACCAGTGCTATGAATTTCTTTGATTGCATTATTATTTATTTCATTTACTACTAGTGGGTTCATCTCTTAATAGCTCTAAAGACCGACTTTCCAGAAACGTCGGCCTAAACAGTTGATATATTTATTGCGAATACGAAGACTTCTACCAACCGCGCATCGGCTCAACAAGAACGGTTTATAAGATCGTACAAATGAATATACTAGTGGGCTCATTTCTTTCTTTAGAACGGTTTTAGATGCCTCTATCTGTTGGTTCCAATGAGCCGGAGGACGATAAGATTCCATCAATCTACGGCAGAACTTTGGTAAGTACGTTATGCGTACTCTATCAGATTACAAATGTAGCGAAACAAGCTGAAGAAAAAAGGCAAGCACAAAGTAGGATGAAAAGCTTGTTTAATAAAGTGTTTTGGAACTTGTGACTTCCACTCAGATTGCATCGCTAGCGAGAGCGAATTGGTGAGGAAAAAAAAATTTAAGATGCACTGCTTGTTTCCTTCGGTCGGTTGTCATGAAATTAGCCGTAACGAATTTGGTTCTGGTTTCCTAGACCTACAAGTTTTGCTAAAGCTTTTCAGTTTAAGTCACCAAACTAGGTAAAAACGACAAAGCTTTCTGTATTGATCGATCCTTTATTGTCGCACTATGCATTCGATTCCATTCGTAGCACCGCAAACGTAACTGCATGCATATTTGACTTATGCAATACCTTGCATGCGAGTGCCGACCCATTAAGTCAGTCATCCTCCCAGATAAGTTTAGAAACAATTTGCTGTCCCCGGAGGAATGAGAAGCTTGTTGAGACCTGGGCGCCTGATCGGACCATTGACCACTAGTCCATTGCAGGGAACCACTGCACCACATGTGCCACATCAAAGTAAATACGTTAACAAAAACAGCAACTACATTGTTCTTATTATCGACAAGAATGGGGATTTAAATGCACGACGGGCATGACCTCGCAAGTGTCTTTGATTTTTACGAAGAGCACGGTATGTTACGCTGTGCGACTGACCGTGAGACCTTTTAGCCTATTCCACCGTTTTTTTCTGTTATTGGGTTTTCAGACGCTGTTTCCCCAGCGGTTTCTTGGTCGGAATTGCTTCTCACCATTCAAAAATAGTGGCGATTGATGTAGACGTTTGGGAGCGGATGATTCGCTGTTTCAGGTGTTCGAGCATCCGTTCGCTTATCAGCTGTTGAATCCACAGACGGAGAGCTTTTGCTCGCACTGCTTGCGTTCGGCAGTTAAGCAAGAGCCACTCGGCAAGTGCGCTGCGTGAGTGCAACACGCCAATCGAACACGTCCACAACTAATCAATGTAGACTTAACACTTACAATACATTTTAATTGCCTTTTTGAAGCGTTCTGATAATGACAACAAATAATAAATCACCCACGACCTCGTCGAAAATCCGATAGAACAGCGAAAAGTCTTCCGGCAAAGACTGGCTTTAAACTCTATTTTTCTATAGTTATGAATGCTTATTTATGACCTTGTTCCTACTTTTCTTCTTTTTGATGTCAGTTTAGTGCTAGAAAGCTCTAGAGACATCATATTGACAGTACAGGTGCGACTTCGTGCGCTACTGCAGCAAGGACTGCCAGCGTCTGGCATGGAAGACACATCGACCAGAGTGTCGACGTCTGAAGGCGGTACGCCATTTCCGCTATTTCTACCTAGAACTCATTTCTAAGTCATATTATTTTCATTTGCATATCGCTATAGACAATTATATAACCAAGAATGATCTATTATTAGGAGAACAATGAAAAATTATATCGTATGTGAAGAAGAAATGGGCACGTGTGGCGCAGTGGTCGGATGCGCCCAGCAATACACTTGGGGTCGACTCCCGAGCCCCAGACCCACCAAGCCCTCCATCCCTCCGGAGTCTGCAAATTGGCACCAGACTTGTCTGGGAGGCCTCGATACATCGGTAGGCCACTATTGTAAAGGCCAGATATGCATTCAATCACCTCGAAACGATGGTTAATGAAGTCGAACGCATGGCGCATCCCTAAAGCGTTGATCAACACTGAGAGCTTTATCCTTTATCCTTATTAAGAGGAAAAAGACGTTTTAAAGTTTCTAAGGTAAACTTCCCATCAGTCTTCCGAATTATCATTGGATTACTGTGCTTTTGATGAGCCGATACAGCATTTTCAGCACAAAGTTCATGCCGTGAAAGTTAGCGGATCGGCAGGTTTCCCTCTCTTCAGAAGGTATCATTTGGCCATGAATTCTATTCAACAAAATATAACCTCAACAGGGTAAATTTCATAGAAATAAATTCTAATCACGTAAGAGACCACCGGGCACGCAAGTAGCGCAGTGACAGAGAAGTAATTCAATATACACATGCAAGTCGTTGGTACGACCACACGTCGGTCAACTGAACCTACCATTGCTTCGGCGTAAGTGAATTGCTATTGTCTGGGAGGATAGCAGCTCGCGGCTCGATACATAGGTAGGCCATTGTAAAGGTCAGATATGCATTCAATCACCTCTAACAATGCTCGATGAAGTCGAATGCATGGCATATCCCTTAGGGATTAATAAGCGCCGAAACCTTTATCCTATATCGTTTGTTAAAACGAGTAATTTCTTTTTTGATGACCACTTTGAAGGAGAACTAGAGAGCGCTGAAAAGCAGAAGAATTCTTAAATTAGTATGATCCTTAGCTAATTGACTTTAGTGGTTAGAAAAGCATTGATTTACTACTCTCTACATCGTACCTGGAAAATAAATGAAGTAATCTATCCGCAGTGATCTGAGCTCTCAACGGACTTAACGGGGACCTTCAAAGGACCGCTATGCTCAGAGGGACTCCAGAATCTTCGTCTTGTCGAAGAAAAGAACTGTATGACGTCGGTAAAGTAAAGTTCGATGGTAACGACGGTCAACAACGTCCGCTAAGAACCGAGATATGGACATTGGCGGGGTGGAAGCGCTTGAAAAGCGACGTTTTCCTGAAGAAACCAAATTGGCAAGATCGATCACTTTAATTCCATTTTTTCTTCACACGGCTTGATCCCAAATATTGTGCGAATCCTGAGAACTCTTTTATTCAATTCCGTACCTTGCACTCGTCGTCCACAATGCCCTTCGGATTTTCGTGTGGTCTCGGCTACTTCGTGAGTATTTTCGGTCTTCTAAATGTCGCTGGATCCTAATCGAGTCGATTCTTTCCAAAATCGCAAGATAATTTGATTACAGTCTTCCTATGTCATTGTTACAGCCTTTTTGGATCGGAGGGAACCCTTCTTCGACAAGTCCGGTGGCCAAATCCCCTCACCAAGAGCTTGGTTCGCCCATAAAAAATTGGATGAAATAAATACTTAGTGAGAGATGGCTGAATATTAAAACGTTTTAAAGCCTGAAGAAAGAAGTCTATTACCATTTATGACGATTGCGACTTACACCAATTCAACTGGAGACAAACCTATAGACATCAGGAAACAGTGAATTATTGAAATCGAGTGTTAGAGGGTGGTTAGATGCCCATAATCCACTGAAAATTGGTGATAGGATAGAATGAGAGGAGAGGGGAAGAATGAATTTAAAAAAAGAAGGAAAGAAAAGGTGATGAAATGCTGACAAGTTTTTTTCCGTATAATTCCTATTCTGCACTATTCATGGGAAAACGCTTTGACTTTTACAGGTGTTTCCCAACCTACCACTTACCGAAGTGCTGTTCTTGTCGAAAATTATCGATCGGATTGTGTATCTGACGTTGAACGGTGATCAATATGGCTGGGAACGAGACCGGAAGTTCTCATCACTGATGGATCATAAAGATGATATACGGTTTGTTCTTTCTTCCTCAGCATGTTGAAATCCCTCGATAATTAATGAAGGACAAGGTGTTCGGCGTTGATTAACCATGGAGGGACGCGCCACGCATTCTCCACTCGCAGGGTAGTATTACAGAGATTACTGAATGCATATTTAGCTTATTAAGTACTCGCGTAGGCGTACCGATATACCATGTCAGCAGTGCTTTGCTCTCAGACGAGTCTGGTGCCACACTGCTGACCCCGAAGGGATGGAGGACTTCGCTTGGCGTGCTCTGAGTCTGACCCGGCCCACCCAGTGCGTCCTCTTTTCAGGGCGCCTCTAAACACTGCACTAGATGCGCTCGTGATGAAATTTTCTTTCACAAACTCTAGCTTTGAAATTTTCACATTTAAAGTTTTTGAACTTCGTCAAATGGTATCCATAGTTCCACAGCGATGATTTAACCTACCTAGTGAATTAATCCCAAAACCCGCTAAGCTACCCGTGAATATATACCCATCACTCACAGCAGTTTCATGCAAAATACTCATCGATATTTCCTTCTCAGCAGGAAAAGCAACGACTACGAATGTCGATTCCTTTGAGCAGGTACGTACCTGGATCGCAACCTTAACTTCTACAGGGTCATCATGCTTCAACGCGATGTTTGGCGCGACGAAAGGAATTTCATATCAGGATCTGTGAATTGGAAGTGCGCAAACAGTGAAAAGCTGCCTGAGTTTAGCATTATTATCGAGGTTATTCATGGTCCACTGCAGACAATAATCCAAAAATCTCCTTCATCTAGCGACATCCATTTTATCACAGGAAGATGAAGAAGGCAAGTTTCAGGAAACGAGAAACGGAAAAAGTACGTAAGAATTCCTTACTTCTTTGATTTATCCTTGTGAAAACACCGTAGTCGACAAATGGTGTACAATACCGCTGATTCACATCTTCATTATTGCGCTAGAGATGCTTTGAGTTTTAAAGATACAAAGAGAAGCGTATTCTTGAAACTGAAGATGATGTGCCAGCGTAGCCGGATGAGTGGCAAGAAATTGCCAGCTTGCGTCCAAGTAGCCTAGAAATGATTAAACAAGATCTCAAGGCGAAGGTGGGAAGAAGATACCAAAACTGTAGAGATTTGGCAAAGTCTATAATACAAATATAATACAATTTGGCACAACGACTCCGACCGGCTACGCACGTCACTTTGCATCAAAATGATTTCGGAAAAATGGATGTACCGTTCCAGCCAGTTGTTTCTTCTAAAGTGAAGTATGCTATTTATATTGTTAGTGAAAACTATCAGAGCTCTTCGTGACGCAACGACCAAAGTTCAGTGTCTAAAGAACATACAATATGTTCTAATCAACTCATTTGCCCGACTTTTCACGTTTATCAGAAGGGAAGGTCCCTAGACTTCCGAAAAGTTGAACGAACGTGTTGGTGAACAAGGAGACCTCCAGAGCATCGGGATTTTACTTTCTAGGGTTAACGGGACGTTAGACAAAAGGCGGCCATGTAAGCAAACTGGATTTCGGAAATGGCCCACTATGGTGGATTGAACTCACGAGACAACGAAACTCACTGAAGTGTCACGAAAATACAAAGTCCTTCCATAACCTACTTTCATTGATTAGGAGAGATCCTTCGTTTCTGCTTAGACAGACGAGATCAGCGAAGGCTTGACAACCTGTGCGTCCCTACTCAGAATGATTTCTTTCGCATTGTACAACATTTTCAGTGTCAGGATTTCGAAAGATATACTATTTTTCTCAAAGTACTCATTGACACTTTCGCTAGAAAAAGTTGAATGAAAGTGAATAGACGGCGAATCGTACCACCTTTGCTCTGCTGATAAAATCGCTTCTCTAAGATTAAATAATATCAAAATCAAACAAATACTGGCCGACCCTGCCATTGTCTGCAAAAACGACAGTGTTCAGTTCCACTTAAAGAAAAAGATGTTTGCGAAAAACACATTTATTCCTGATATTCCATTCACGATTAACAGGACGAATATCTCTTAAGGCTCTGTCCGCACTTCTTGTCATATATTCAACACAATGCAGAACTTAAAAGTGAGCAGAAGGAAAGGAAACGCGTGCTAAGGGTAGAAAACAAACCGAACTTAATACTTCTCCAAACGCCGAGGGTTCCGTCATACATCGTTCCTCAAACCTACACCTTAGAACGTTACATACCGTTCTTGTCTACTGGGATCACTCACCTCTAATGAAGTGTGAGTTTCAGCATTTCTTCTGTTCTTTCGTTCACCTACAGCTGTCATATCTAGTCTTAGGATCTATCGTATTATTTCTTCACTAACACGCATATTGCTCAAGAATGGCCCTCAGCAGTATCAATAGATTACCGTTCTGGGTGATTCATTGGTTTTCACGACGAACCATTCATTGTCAATCGGAACTCGCAACCTTGTCTTTTTTAAGAACTACAGCGATCCTTGATCCACATCAACAATCAACGAGCAGGATTACTACTGATTACGGCAATATGTCGAAAGCCAGGTTCATCTGGTGTGTCTAAACGGTAGCCGAGGGACACGGAGCGTTAGTGACCGTGTCGACCTAAAATGTCATGATCATGATCAGAACGGAAAAATCACTGGATCTGTGACCACACTTCTTCAAGAAGACCTTACTTACTTACTTACTTACTTGCACGGCCCGTCATCACTAGGTGTGCAGGCCCCAGCATAATCACCATTTTTCGGAGCTTTGCTGGTTAAGCTATTGTGGTTCCCTGGAAGCCCGAGGACAGCCTGGCCAGAGTCCACCCCATCAAGAAGATATTAGAAGAAAAAATGAAGGAAAAAATGTTCTTCTCTTTCTTTGAGCTGACATTGCTCACGCGAAGTACGACGCGTGAATGAGACGAAAGACTGGCACGTTCCTGGTGCACAGTCTACTCATAACGCAAGTATATTTACTTGCGTGTTGTTCTCTGTTTCCTCGCATCCGTCTTCCAAGAGCTTCATGGAACGTTTTCGCGTGCGGTTTCAGGTGCTGACTAAGAATTTTTCGTATTCGTCACAAATATCATTGGATGCTTATCGGATGGATTCTTCTTGAAATTCTGTGATAGCCGTGTGAGAGCGTCTCGACATAGACGAGAGGAGAGGGAATTAGCGTGCCCAGGACAAGTCTGGAACCAAAGAATCTTTCCCGACCCTAAAGAGATGAGAGGCTTAGTGAGGCCGGAGCGGGTCGAACCAGCGCTTTACTAGGTTGTGGCATGGTGTAAAGAACGTTTAGCGATGAGCATTTCAGTATTAAATTCCTCCTGCGGTAGCTACTTTGAACTAGAATTTGGCTTAAGCCGTTATCATTGAAAGTGTTTGAAGATGGATATCTTTCATGCTTTGGTGTCCACGAGTCAGTTTCGCAGTTTACAGTGAATAAGAGGAAAGAAGAAAGCTATGAGTCAATGAAAATTGAAAGGGGACAACAACGTACTCATTGACCCCAATTGTCACTTTGCCACATTTCAGGGCTGACAGCGCTAAGATGGAGCATTTTAAAAAAATCCACAAGAAAATGGAAATTTTCCGGAAAGAAGAAATGATCGAAAAAGTAAGGAGCATATCGGTGATGAATATTCCATTAGAAAAGGTAGTTGAAAAAATATAGATGTAATTTTCACTTTAGGAGGAGTTCTTCGACATATTTTGCAAGGCGTCAATCAATTCGCATAGCATTCACACGAACGCCGGGACAGAGATCGGCATGGCTCTTGACCTCGGTTTGAAGATCTTCCTTCCCATAAATAGTTTCTCATATTTCTCCGTTATTTTTAAGAAGAAAATTGTGGGTAACGTTACCAGCATTGCATGGTGCTGTGAAATACTGTGAACTTCAGGCATCTCCAAATATAACCATTCGTGTCGACCGACGTGTACAATGGTGTTTGATGGCTTCAGGTTTTCAACTCATTTTTAGCATTTTTTATTTCATTTCATAAGAACCGTTTTCACATATACTGAGCGGATCCCAGCACTTCTTACATTCGATTCCTTTTCTCGCATTCATCATCCACTAAGTTTCTCCTACTTTTACGTGTGGCTTCGGTTGCTGCTTGAGGATTTACGTTTCATCTTGAATGTCGTAGAGTGTTGATCGAGTCTATTCTCACTGCAGTCCTGAGATACCCGGGGATAGAGCGTTCTTAAATGGATTTCAGAGAGTGATTTTTTTCCAGGTACCAATTTCTGGGTCCCAGGGGATGAGAGGCTTGGCGGGCCTGGAAGGGGATCGAGCCAGCACCATGCTTGTGACGGCCGGCATCACTACCATTGTGTTATTCATGCTGATCAACGTCGAAAGCTTTATCTTTTGTGCTTTTCCCACTACGTTCTCGTCCTTTGGCTGACGATCGACTGACACAATTGTCGCCAGCAAGACGTGACGCCATTTTACTCTGTGAAATGCCAGAGTTGCCCATCGAACTTTCCTCGTTTAAAGTACATGAAGGACATAATGAACCTCGCTCGGAAATGTGAATTGCAGTAACTGCCACGACCGACTTTCCATTAACCTCGGCATTGATCAAGTGACCTCCTTCGCACTTTTGTTGAGCAAACGCGAGGTGTTACTATTCTTTGTTCACGATTAAGCTGACGTTTCGGCGAATTTCGCCTTCTTCAGAGCCGCTTTCTATGAGGTTTCCACTATGTCACGTAGAGACCAACCGCACAGAAATCACGTGGAAGTATAATAGCATTATAGTATAGTAATAGTATTATAGTATTATACTTCCACGTGATNTCGCACTTTTGTTGAGCAAACGCGAGGTGTTACTATTCTTTGTTCACGATTAAGCTGACGTTTCGGCGAATTTCGCCTTCTTCAGAGCCGCTTTCTATGAGGTTTCCACTAAGTATGTCACGTAGAGACCAACCGCACAGAAATCACGTGGAAGTATAATAGCATTATAGTATAGTAATAGTATTATAGTATTATACTTCCACGTGATTTCTGTGCGGTTGGTCTCTACGTGACATACTTAGTGGAAACCTCATAGAAAGCGGCTCTGAAGAAGGCGAAATTCGCCGAAACGTCAGCTTAATCGTGAACAAAGAATAGTAACACCTCGCGTTTGCTCAACAAAAGTGCGAATGTGAATTGCTTTCCACTTGCCTCATATAGGGTACTAGAAGCACTTGTTTGTCGATATCGCTTCCATTGACGCTGACAGTACCTTCATCCTGTTCACATAACACTAAGACTTCCTGCGGTTAAGTTACGAATAGCAATCGTGTCGTTGAAGCGCACGGTAAGCAAGGTATTGTTTGTCTCTTTCACCGGATACTTCTGTAAGCTCCGATTCCCTTTTCAAAGTTGGTGCTAACTTATGTTAACTTCCAACTCAAGCAGCTGCAGTATGCGTAGTTGCGGAGATTTTAATTCCTTTTGGTGTGTGCTAAGCATATGTAACCATTCCACTACCTATAAACATCCTTTTCTGGAAATCCTACCATAAACCAATCTCTTCACAAGCGCAGTCGTAATCGACCAACGCTCGCTTTCACCAGTATTTGGTGTTGCAAGAACAGTCTCAGTAGAAAATTAGGAATAATTTAGTTTATAACGATTTTAACACCCATGTTATTTCCGTCCCAATTCCTCATCACATTTTCTAAACGGTTTGAACAAAATTTTCGCAACATGCTGGGATGAGAAAAGTCCTTACTTGGCTTTCAAGATAAACTTTCTGATAACCCCGGCGTTGATAAATAAGCTAGTGTTTTCTTCTTGAGCAGAAGCGGGATCGTTAATAACAAAATTTATTCGACAGTAGATACCATTCCGGCCGATCTAGTCTTCTCGAAATGGTCAGATTGTTGCGAAATCGAATCATCCAAATACTTCTATACCTAGATAGCAAAATCTGAAACCTAGATTTCAAGTCTGTCCAACGGTTTACCGCCTCGTCGTGGTTGCGAGGCGTTCTTAGGTGTCGGGCCGCGATGTACAACGGGTCATTCGTCTCCCCGGCAAGGTCTCCTAATCTGAGGAGTCCAGCGTTTCTATCAGGAAGTTTAGCTAAGAATAAACCAATATCAGAATCCGTCACCGTCATGGTATCAAACTAGTCGCATGGTGGCAAATCTCCATCTGGTCAACAAGGGCGGCAACTCCCTTTGGTGGTGACGACCTGGGGCAGACTTTGGCCTGGCTAACCTCAGGACTCCAGAGTAACACAGTGGCTAAGCTAGCAAAACTCCATAAAGAATGGAGATCATACTGGGACCCATACAACCAGCGAAGACGGCCATCCAAGTATACGAGTAAATTGGATTTCAATAGTATAGGAAACGGTCTCTTTAGACACTGACTGTTTTCCATGAATCTTTCATTTAATCTCATTTTTGATGAAGACCAACCAGGCAAAGTTTAGCATGGGCGAGCAGTGTGCACTGCTCCGTTAAAAAAGTCGAGTTGACGTATGGTGAGCGGTCACGCATGATAGTTATAACAAGGCACAATGTTAGCTTTTTCATTTGTTGCCTATTACAATTCTTCACAGCAGGGTATTATGTGAAACACATCCGTAATAATGCTGAGATATTTGAAAAACTCCGGACTATAGGTGTCTGCGGTAGGGAACGAACGCGCTATTACTCTTTCTGGGGGCTAACGCGTTCACCACAACACCATGTAGGGCCCTCGTTTCGCCCGCCTCTTAACTAGTTTTCTATCTACCAGTGCCATCAACAATCATCCGTGAACGGGATTGATCTGGGAAGCCCAAATCAGCATTGAACAGAATTAAGTTGAGGCTATAGTTGAAATCACAAAGTTAACTTTTCTATTTGCTGCCTATTACAGTTTTTTGACCGATTTTATTATTTTTTTTTTTACAAAAGTCGAAAGCCGTTTAGGGCTTGTCTTCGACCGTTGGTGCCTGGTGTGGACGCGACAGATGTGACGAAGGCCTTCATTGCATATGTGGATGTTGGCCGAAGCAAATACGTTCGACGAAAGGACTTGAAGGTGAGCCACCAACACTCAACGAAGACATACGAATTAGAAAGAGTGAGAGAGATAAAAACATATATGGCCACTGACCGGGTTTCGAATATCATAAATAGGCGCAAATGCTCGTCTACAAAAGAATTTCATTTGATTATTTAAAGGCAGAAGAGATCGTTCAAATTATCAACAGCATGTCATACTAAAAATCAATGAAGATGACAGTCTTACAGTCGATTTGAAGAGCTCCTTGTGCATTTCTTATCCACTGAAAGAGCAAGTTTTCAACATCGTTGCTATTCTGTGAACTAAACTCAACAACCACAATGTTGGTGAGATATTTGCAAAGCTTAGAACTCTCACGACCGACTTTCTATTAACCTTGGCATTGATCAAGTAATTCTTCGTATTCTTGTTGAGCAAACGCGAGGTGTTATTTTTATCCTTCATTCACGAATAAGCTGACGTTTTGGCGGATTTCACCTTCCGTAATGTTACGCTTCCATGTGAATTCTTTGCGGTTGGTCTTTACGCGACATGTTCAGTGGAAGCCTCATAGAAAGCGGCTCTGAGGAAGGTGAAATCCGCCGAAACGTCAGCTTATTCGTGAACAAAGAATAAAAATATCACCTCGCATTTGCTCAAAAAGAATGCGAAGAATTGCTTAGAACTCTAGTTGAGCTTCGGACCCACGATCACCTTTATCGAGTGCCCACTGCACGCACTACCGAGGCCCTGGCTTTTCTTCTGGCCAATTTCTTATCCTAACGGTGCTATCAGTAATCAACTATCAACAGAAATTATTTGGGGAGCACAAAACGGTATCGAACCCAGTTAAGCTGAGGCTGCAGTCGAAATCACACAATTTAACTTTTTATTTACTGCTACCTTTTTTCATGGCAAAAAGCGTAATCTCGGGTTCGAAGGTGGTCTGGGGAGTAGAGTCTTGCCAATATCTCAGCATCATTGTGGTTGTATTTCACATAATACATGGAAGAATAACAGGCAGTGAATAAAATAATTTTTAACTGTTATTTCACTTTATACGATCAGTTTCTCTCATCTAATGTACGGATCCCAGCACTTTTCGCATTCGTTTCCTTGTATCCATCATCCACTATGGTCTTCCAACTTTTACATGCGGCTTCGGCCGCTGCTAGATTTTCATTACATCTTGAAGACAGTGGAATTCTGTCGAGTCGACTCTCATGGGAGTCCTGCGATAGCCAAGCTGTAGCGTTCCCAATTAGATTGCAAAGAATGATTTCATTCCGGACAAGTCCGGCACCAATTTCCCAACCTACGAGAGACTTGATGAGCCTAGGGAGGGATCGAACCAGCGCTGTACTCGTGATGATCTGTATCACTACCACTGTGTTCTCCGCCCTTAAATAAAACATTATGAAACAAAATAAATGGAATATAATAAAATATTAAGCATTTTGAACTAAACAACGATTTAAATCAACAGGCACCTAAAATGTGCTAAAAAGAACAACAAGGATGTAAACGACTAAAATAAAAGCGAAGAAAGCGAGTTGTCTTGTTCTTTTCTCCCCCAATTTGATATATGTATATATCATGTATGAATTCTGATTAGTTTGCCATTAGGACCAGAGTTAAATCTAAATAACTTCTGTAGTTGTTGATGTAGCAGCTTTAGGAAGAGCATATTAGTACTAGTTCCCAAGATCGACTTTCTCTTAACCTCGGCATTGGAATATGAATGTGTCGTTTTCTTGTTCAGCAATCGCGAGGTTTTTAAACAGCATACATTTACTTCCATAAAAACACAATACAATACAACGCTAGCTGACGTTTCGGCAGTATCGCCTTCTTCAGAGCCGCTTTTTCGTGACTTCCAATGAGGAAGTTTAGAACAGCTGATTATAGTCGCATGTGGTTGACGAGTCNCAAGATCGACTTTCTCTTAACCTCGGCATTGGAATATGAATGTGTCGTTTTCTTGTTCAGCAATCGCGAGGTTTTTAAACAGCATACATTTACTTCCATAAAAACACAATACAATACAACGCTAGCTGACGTTTCGGCAGTATCGCCTTCTTCAGAGCCGCTTTTTGACGACTCGTCAACCACATGCGACTATAATCAGCTGTTCTAAACTTCCTCATTGGAAGTCACGAAAAAGCGGCTCTGAAGAAGGCGATACTGCCGAAACGTCAGCTAGCGTTGTATTGTATTGTGTTTTTATGGAAGTAAATGTATGCTGTTTAAAAACCTCGCGATTGCTGAACAAGAAAACGACACATTCATATTAGTACTGTTATTGAAGATTGCCTCCGAAAGAAACTTATTCATGTACGTTGTTGTTGCCAATCATCTGGCCATCTGATGCTGACGATGGGTGTACGAAGTCGAAATCAGGGCTCTGCTTCAGGCGAAGTGGTACTTCGACTGCCAGTGCTGCCGCTGCACAGATCCGGCAGACGATGCGCTGACGGCGATCCGATGCTCCACTGCCGGATGCGAAGAGCCGTTGGTACGTTCGCCCGCAAATCGTTCATATTTCATCTTATATAAGAAGATTGAACAGCGTAAGCAGTGTGGTTTAATTTCAGTTTAGCCATTTTTGAAGGATGAATTGGTCAAGTATTCTTAATAACTGGCTCATTAATATATGTACCTTTCTAAAGGTAACGACCATCACATTTGTGAAGTAATGTGACTGCCAACGATCCTTTGTGTTCTACTGTTTTGTACCGCAATGATACTTTGTGCTTAGTTCTACCATAACATCAGAGAAATCAACTCCGCTGAATTAATATATGCTATAGATCACGACTGAAACGGCCGAGTCCAGTTGCATAAAGTGCGCAAGATGTGGCCAGGTGACTGATGAAAACGTGGTCCGCGAAGCGCAGGAGCTGATGAGGAACCTCCCGATCTCGTTCGATCCCTCCTGCTCAGCCGAGACGGTAAGCGCTGGTTAGCTGACTCACTCACTCAGCTCATGTGTTCCACGTATCCATTGACTTTTCAAAGATTACTTCTAGAGATGTTAAAAGCAAGAGAAAACGGGCGACTGCGCTGCTGCTGGCTTTTATCTGCATTCTACACTTTGTAGTTAATAATAATGCCAGTTGGCAGAATAAGTAGCAGGCCAATATTTAGCGCGAAGACTAATAACTTTAAAATAAATCATCACTTTTGTGTGTTTATTCATGCCTTTTTCAGCATTATAGTGCTTTTGTTACAATAGAGTGAAATATTTTCATATGCCTTTCAAACCATCCATACTTTTTCTTTACTAAATTCAGACTATATTTTTACTATCAAATAAGTAAGGATAAAGAATGAAGCTCTCGTCGCTGATCAATCCCTGAGGGATGCACCATGCATTCGACTTCATTAAGCATCGTTCGAGGTGATTGAATGCATATATGGCCTACTCGCGGTGGCCTGTCGTTGTATCGAGCCAGTGCTGCTATCCTCTCAAACAAGTTTGGTACGAATTTGCCGACTCCGGAGAAATGGTAGGCTTGCTGAGCCTTGGGCGCAGGGATCGATCCCATGTGTACTGCAGGGCTCGTCCGACCATGCGCTGCATACGCCGTTGGGGGGCTACTATTAAGTACATATGTCAAATATCTATCTGCATTATATCTATATTTCTTAAAACCGATCGCTTGCACTGCGTTGATACTTAGATGAATTCGAAAAACAAGTGTAGCGTACTTCTTCATATTAAGCTCAAATGTCTGGTATTCCAAAGGCAGACGAAATGAGCGACTTGTCTGCGGGCTGACGAGGCCAGCCAAGAATCATAAACCTGATCGCCGTATTTCCGGATTGTCGTTGTAGAAAACATTCGTTGCAAAAAATCTGAGAAGAGAAGGACGATGGTGTTATTCTCATCACTATACCAAGCTTTCCCAACATTTTGGACTCGATTAATTGCTGGCGGTTTCGTCTGCGAACATTCTAGAACTAGTTGTTTTCTGGTCATTTCTGAACGCTGTAGGCAAAACGGCGAGTATCTTGATAAAACTAGCCAACTCTGTAGAATATGATTCTCTCAAGTACTATGCGTGCGTGATAAACACTGAACAAACACGTGATACTTAGCAGAATTACTACAATATGTTTGTGATGGGCAGCCACTAGTATTGGATTGACATTTATCAAACTTCACTGTGAAATACCTGAATGTGTTATTCATTTGCAGCTGCGTGATCTGCTAGCAAAGGCAGAAGGTCTGCTTCATCCGAGCAACGTCTACGTGTGTCGGCTTCGCACCGCACTGTTCCATGTGAACGGGTCGCTGGAGACGAACATGGGCTCCATGCACAAACAGATCTATGAGAACTACAAACTGTGATTAGTAGTCCTCTGAAAGTCTTGAAATAACTCAAAGGACCGATTTCCTATAAGCCTCGGCATAAATAAACGATATATCTATACATATTCTTACCAACTGCCCTTTTTGAGCCGACGCGAGGTTGGCATCAACTGTTTTTGTTACTGTCGCCGTGGTTCGATGGATAACGTTTCGGCAACTCTCGAACGAGTCTCGTTATCCTGTTTGAATAACACATAAGTGGTCCTACACGCAAAAACACGACTCCGAAGAAGGCGAGGTCGCCGGATCATCAGCCATCGAAGAGCCAGAGCAGCAACAACAACAACATCTGATACCAACCTTGCATCAGCTCAACAAAGGGCAGTTCGTAGGAATATATATGCGTATACAGTTTTGGAATACATTGGCTATCTCTGTTTCTTTCGCCGTGTTTTAGGGTTTCCCGTAAAACTCAACTTTTGGTACTCTCATTTTCCACAAGGCATTTGTAATCATCGCCGCCTTGATTTATTTGGATGCTTTTAAAGGAAGTAGATTAATCTTGGATAATGTTTCAGATGCTTTCCGAAGGCCGATCGCCATGTTGGTTACCAACTTCTTCACATTGTTAAGGATCTCATTGTAAAGGGTGAAAGATCTGAGGTAGGTAGCAGCACACTAGCCTAGTAAAGAGCTGTCAATGTTGGTGGTAGTATTAATATTTATGAACAAAATGAATTTAAATAGCAATCAATAATGTACATATCTGTTCCTCATCAACGGTGATACATTGATTCATCCAGTTATTCTACTATTTAAAACTTACAGGCGACGAGCTATGCCTTTGAAGCGATGAAGATCTTCGAGGTGTGCTTCGGTCTTGATCATCCCTATTACCTACAGACGCTGGCGCTTTGGACCTACCTAGAAGCGAAAGCTGACAAAACCGACGACGAACTAATCTCCCTTACTCATTTCACCGACAATCGGCCCGTCGACATTCTGAAACTGCTCCAGAAAGCGAACATGCTGCCGTCCGATGAGAATACCTAGACCTTTCCCCGATCCCTTGTGAAAACCCCGTGATCTATATAATACATGAAGTTACAGCAGTTGTCTTAGATGCCTTTGTCTGCAGGATTGAATAGAGTTGACAGCTGAAGACCTTTTGATACACCTATAATGTATCACGGTAATGTAATCAAAGGTTTAAATAAAGATGAAAATTCCTAGGACCGACTTTTTTTGTAACGTTAGCATTGATCAATAACATAAGCTTTTCTTCTTGAGAAGATAGGAGGTTGCTAATGGAATATTCATTCGACAGCGGCTAACGTTTCTGCGGTTTACCCATTCATCAGACTCCGAGAAGTCCCGCAGAAACCTCTGCTGAACTCCAGTTGCACTCATTCTGTGTGGCTGGTCTCAATTAATAACTGGAGAACTTATAGTAGAGAAAGCGGTGGATCTTTAGAGTAAACGGTTGCCATGCAATAAATGTTCCGATTTTGACTTTTTATGTTGGATTTACGGAAGTATTCGGCTGATTAGATTGCGTATCAATTTGATCACTCCAAGCTCTGAAAAGGGCGAGACGGCCGAAAAATTAATTAATGTGAAATAAATAAAATCACAAAATTTTGAAATATAGTAATTGTCAAGCTAAATAGTTAGCCAACCAACTGTTGCGCGACACCTCAGAAGTCTGCTTTCTTCAGTTATGACTAATCACACAGCATAGAATCAGCAAAAACGTAGAAGAAATTGGGTGCATTTTTTAAATGAACAGTGAGGTAGTTATACTGAGAAATCAACAGCGGTTTCCTCACGACCGACAACGGCCAGCGATTCCATGTTGAGTGGATGTGGAATTGCTCATGCACTACTATCTCCACGCACCAGAAGAAGCTTCTGCGAGCATTTAACATGCCAATTAGGTGAAAACTACTAATCTTCTATCCACAGTCACATCCACGCACGAAGTCCACCATTTTCTTGGGTGACGGTCCTAAAATAAGGCTTCGAATGGAAGAAACGTTGAGGTTTGTACTCGACAGTTTCCCAGGATACAGAGCTGTTTTTGGTCACTGTCATCCAAAAGTAAGACTAGGGATAAGGACCGTCTTCTATAAAGGCACAATGATGAGTGACACCAGACCACTCCTGTTCTACAGCACTCAATTCGATTGGAGTGGACTGCGAAACTCACATCGCATGAAATAAGTGTTATGGAAACTGGACTCAAATCATTGTGGCTCTGAATCAAGCGAGCACGTCGAAACGTTGGCCACAATAAAGATGTAATAATCTCGTGTTAGAAAAACTCTGCTTACATATTGCATGAAATCTGAATGAGAATCATCTTAACAAACCATATCATACGTCCAAGTAAGAAGAAAATACGAATTTCCCAAAGAATTCTTAAA
The DNA here is from genome assembly GCA_900624975.1 of Angiostrongylus costaricensis. Lineage (NCBI taxonomy): Eukaryota > Metazoa > Nematoda > Chromadorea > Rhabditida > Metastrongylidae > Angiostrongylus > Angiostrongylus costaricensis. The sequence goes on from UYYA01004266.1 coordinate 122,611, forward strand.
AAACGCGTTACACCGGATGCCCAGCTTTGCGTAGCGCCGGCTTGGGACAATGGCTGATTTCATATCGGCTACAGAATAGGAGAAAATGGTGGCCAATCGAACACAACAAATAATACATTACGCCAGTTCCTCAATAGGAGACGACAATTTTCAATAACTACAGGTGAGGAAGGGTGCGTGTGGCGCAGTGGTCGGAGGCGGCATGCAATATACATGGGATGATTCATCCCAGCGCCCATGGCTCACCAAGCCTTCCATTCCTCCGCAATCGGAAAATTGGCACCAGATTTGTCTAGGAGGATAGTAGCACTGGCTGGATACATCGATAGGCCACTGCCAGTAATTGTAAAGGCCACATATGCATTCAATCTCCTTCAGCGATGCCTAATGAAGTCGAATGCATGGCATGCATGGCGCATCTCTCAGGGATTGATCAACACCGACAGCCCTATGCTTGTTAGCTTTACAGGGAACGAAGGGTTGAGAACATGGGCATCTTATAGAAGAGACGTTGCTCTATCGCTCTAGCAGAATAGACTCCACCGTTTGCTATTTGTTGCCATGGCTAATTATCAAACTTTTCAGCATTTGGAGGCGTTTGAAGTGATCTTCAGCGTTTTTTTAAATATCTGCGCATTCCACACGATAACCATGTCTCATCATAATAGCTTCGATTGGAGAAACAGTGGGTTCTGCCTAAAATCTGAACTTTATATTCCTTACATAATAGACGAAGCTGATTCCCCGACAATGCAAAGCAATTAAGGAACCGTAAATTGTGGATTGCAAAATGAATGCAGTTGAGCAGACCATCCAAATTACCAGTAAAAGGTTGTGGTAATAAGGATGAATTACTGTTTCTACAAACAAAATGTGTTGGATCACATCGATGAACGCACTCTGTACCATGCAAATGAAGCCACTTTGAAGAAGTCTCCTCAACAGCACGTCATCTGATCACTGGTGAAGCTGTTCCTGTGGAACTTCGGTGTCCGAGCTGAAACATCTCAACGCCATCCTCATCGGCAACGGGTTCGGTGCTATTACGCAGCCTCCTCATTAGCAGTACTTCTTCCGTCGTCAAATCAGCTGGAAGAGAACGGTCTTTGTAAACTATAAAGGTAGAAGGCAGCTTTTCATGTACCACGCCTCTAGCAAGATCTGAACAGTTCTGAACAAGCTACTGTTTGAATTTTGTAAAATCCAGTAAAAAATGATCTGCCTTGTAAAATCAACCTCTACAAAGGAAATGCATCGGTTGCAATACACTTCCTCCACTCTGTCCATCTCATTTATGCATGAATTGTATACAATGCATCTTGAGCGTTATGTTTTTAAAATGATAAACAGATTTTTAGGCATTGTCGGGGGCATCTGTCGTAGATACGAAATTCGATGCGTGAATACTTAGCAATTGACTCTTTAACATCCATTTGCCGTTATTCTTTGATGCCTTTGCACTTCTTAGGTTTCTTACACCCATTAAAGAAACGAGCCAGTAGCGACAAGAAGAGCAGCTGGCGTTAGGGGAGCGAAGCGAGTGGTGGGATCACTGGCCTTCGTCGTCGTCATCCCTCGCTCATCTATACTTCGACTGTTGCGCGTTGCTGCACAGCATCTGAGAAGCTCTGAGAGATGGGAGATGAGAATGCATCACTTGGGCTTAAGCGCATTCTCCTCTTCAGGACCACTCATCATTTGCTCTGCTATGTCTTCAGCATCTCTCCATCGTATTCTTAAAGTGATTTCCAAAAAAAAGTATTCTAAGCTGTTCACTCTAAAAATACTTCCCTCTTTAATATAGAGGAGATAAGAGGGGTAAGAGTTAGACCAGTAAGTCATACTAAAACTTCCTCTATGTTTCTCCACCTGATTTCCTCTTCCTTCCATCCAACCCGGATCGAACGAGCGACACGGATTCAAGCAACTTCAACATGATTAATTCAGGTTTTACAACAAATGCCGTGATTATTATCGAAGAAACACATTAACAAACTTGTCGAACTAGTTCCACAACTCGGCGATCCCGATCCGATTATGTTTCAATTATCGATCAATTTAACTTCATGGGTCAATCAATACATACAGAAGAACAACGAATTCGCTTAATCCAATTATCCCGCATTTTTAAGTTCAAAGTTGATTTTCTTCACTGTTTTCCTCTAATCTCTAGGCGGAAGTACTGAATAGCTAAAAGATGCTGAAGAGTTCTCTTCATCGAGAGAAGTATATAAAGATAAAGATAAAGCTCTCGTCGTTGATCAAACCCTGAGGGATGTCCCATGCATTCGACTTCATTAAGCATCGTTTCGAAGTGACTGAATGAATATCTGACCTTTGCAAAAAGTCACGGTGGCTTACCATTGTATCGAGACAGTGCTGCTAGACTCTCAGACAAGTCTGGTACGAATTTGCCGACTCCGGGAGGGGGGCTTAGTGGGCCTGGGGCGCTAGGATCCATCCCGTATGTGGTGCAAGGCGCCTCCAACCACTGCACCACATGCGCCTCCCTCCCTCCATCCCCGAAAGAAGTAGACGGTTTAATAATTCAACACTCCACCACTTCTGAGTCAACCTTCGACCGAACACAGTGAAGCAGCGAAAATCTTATGAAGCTTAATGACAAAGAAAAAGTTCAGCGAATAAGATTTCTCGCGTCACATTCACCCCCGATTTACGCTCAAGTGCTCTATACGAACTCGGTCCGAGAACAATCTCAGCAATTCAAGGGCTTGATCACCTAGCGTAAGAATCGCTTCACAAGTACGCTTGCAAAACACTGCCACCTATAACATATCCCGTACTTTCTACCACTAAAACATTTTTGCATGTTAACAGTAAACACGCGTTTTGCGCAGTGGTTGGAGGTGCGCTGAGAAACTCACGCGGTCCTCGGTTCGATCCAGCGCCGCGGGCTCAGCAAACCTCCGACCTTCTATGGTAGGCAAATTAGTGTCAGACTTCTCTAGGAGGCTAGTGTCAGTGAGTCGACATCTCGCTAGGCCACCGCCAGTCATTGTACGGCGCAGGTGTGAATTCAACCACCTCCAACGATGCTTAATGAAGTCGAATGTGCTGCGCGTTGATCAGGGATCGATCGACCCCGAGAGTTGGATCTCTTCGTTCTTCTACAGCAGAAACACAATTCTTGGCTGGCGTCAGTCAGTCATATGTGACAGTGGCTGTTCCCGAAATGGAACCCAGCTTAGTGGACCAGTACGGGCCGACTGATCACTTTCAGCTTCGATGGGTGAATCGTCCTAGAATCAAGCAAGTTCTTTGTGTAGAACTCTTCACCTAACACCTTCTACAGGCATATTAAACTACAGCAAAAAATAGAAGAGAAAGCAAGGTGAGCTCCGTACTGTCTGCTATCGCTGGTCATCTCCAGAACGCGTGCACACAAGCGGCGTCAACTCGGGGCGATTGGCGTCAATTTGCTTTGGCGGCGTTCCAATGCGGAACAGCCCTATTCGCGCTTTCTTGGCGGTCGGTCTAGTTTTGTTTCGTGCTGTTCGTTCATGTCTTGCATTTTAGAATGTTCTGTAGGCTTTCGTTTTTAGGTGGTGGATGCAGCGAACGCCTGAGCACTCAGGTGTGCAGTTGTGACTTCCTTTCTCTTCGGAAGACCCCCGTCATTCAGAGCTTGTTCCATTCGTAGTGGCAATGGTACCACCAAGCGAACGAGAACAACTGGCATCGCTTGTTGAGCAGTGGAATGAAAATCGTCTTGATCTGTTCCACCTGAGCTACCCTACTGAGGTATACTATTTCTTTCATCTGCTTTCTTAATCGTTGTACCGATTTAAGAAAGTTCTCGGTATTCTTGTTGAACAAACACGAGGTGTTACTTTATTATTTATTCCGTTAAAGATGGCCTTTCGGCAGTGTCGCCTTCTTCAGAGCTTGGAGAGGCATGCTGATTTGTTGAAGGTAACACCAACGTGTTTGTTCAACAAGAATACCGCAAACAGTTTAATCAATGCCTAGGTTGATGGAAATTCGGTCGTGAGAATTACTACAAGACATGCCTGAAAGTTCTGATTTTTATGGGTTTAAATAGCAGACAATTGTCTGCCAATATGGCGTTCGATAGCTAAAGGCTGTTACGTTACTTATGGCTATTTGGAAGTCAATTCAAAGCTTGGTTACGTCCCATTACGCTTATGGTTTTCACAAGAGCTAACTTTCATATGGAGTTATTCGCTGATTGCCAGGAGAACTGGACCAAGATGTGGAGTGTTTTCAGGATCTTGAAATTGAAGGTGTCATGCGATTCTATTTCCAGGTGCGCTTAATGAGTTTTTTCCGTTTAACTTTTTTTGTTTTCTTTTTTTTTGTTCCTGGGAAATCTCTACTTTTCCAACTAGGTTTGAAATATGTTCTATACTTTTCGTGCTTACAATCGCTTCTGACTAGAGAAGCAGCTGCTATCGAGATCTTGACACAACTTTCAATCGCTCATATATAACATCGCATTCGCGCTTTGTGCAAGTGTCTGTCTATTAGACAGGATGTAAGCGATGCATGACTATTTTAGAAGATAAGCTGGTGTTTTTGTGATTACTTTGCAGTGTAGGACTCAAATAATAGTATATGCAGTCTTGGTGGTGGTCTAAGTGAAAATGAGATAGGGAGAAGTGAAAAGTGTACCGATTTTCATCAGGTTTTATCAAAATTAGTTCTCTTGTTTATGCCTAATACAAAACACTTCAGCGTGTTACAAGAGATTTTTCTGCCAAACTTAGAATGTTTGTGGAAAAGTGGCGAATTCGGAGATGCAGAATTTTTCCGCAGATGAAAAAGTAGAGTTAGAGGAGGTCCTTGATATTGAGGAAACATCCATGTAGCGCAGGAGCTACATACCTTTGTTTATGGCAGCTTTTAAATTGCGATGTGCTATGTCCACACAATGATCCGTTCCTCTAGTACGTGAGCTTTTCTGAGAGATATACAAGTCTGCCGTTTTCTATAGATAGTTTTTAGCTCATCATCCATTTTATCAAGTTCTCGGGAGTCTTGGTTGTGGATAGACTACCAAGGGAGTCCGTTCGAGGATCTCGGTTTCGGGGTGGACTGCTGCTCGGGGAGACTTTATTACTTTTATTAGTTACATTCATCGTCTACTCTGTGCACTTCTGTTTTTGGTGTAGACTATTTGGTACGACAATGTTAAAGGATGGAGGAGAACGTGTGTTGACGAAATGCGTCCGTGTGTCCAGCACGGCCACAACTCGTGCCGTCGTCGATGCACTGACTGAGAAGTTTCTTCCTGATTTGAAGATGCTCTCAGACGACACTTACACGTTATGGGAGGTTAGTTTTGTATAATAAGGCGTTTTAAATAGCTATTAGTGCTTTTTGTTAAGCATTAAGATCTCTTCCTTTTGCTTTAACACAGTCGTGTGGTGTAGTGGTGAGGTGCGCTGCTCCCCGGTAAGGACAATAGCGCGTGTTCGTTCCCCACTGCATACACCTGTGGTCCGGAGTTTTGCAAATATCTCAGCATTTCATACAGTCATGTTATTTTCTAAGAATATGTATTCAAAAATAACTTAGCTTTTCCACTTTAAACAGGAACATATTTCGGTTTTCTTAGCTCAGTAGACTTTTGCGATTGAACCAAAAACCATTAGAGGCTTTACATTTTTGCTAACATATTCTATACCTTCTTACTGTACTAAGATGGAATTTTGATTTCGAGATCCCACAAAACGTCTACCTTTTTTCGCTTTTCTTCTTTCCTGCTTGCATTTGGTTGAGTGAGTGCTAAACTAGTTGAATTTCGTCGATAATTTGCTCATACCGCGTTTGTGTCTTTCCAAACTTGAAAGAGGACAAGGTTCTCAGCGTTGACCAATGTCTGAGTACTATGCCATGCATTCGACTTCATTAAGCATCGTTGGAGGTGGTTCAATGTACATCTGCCCATAAAATGACCCACGATGGCTTACCGATGTGTCGAATCAGTGTTACTACCTTACCAGATAACTCTGACACCAATTTGCTGACCTCGGAAAAATGGGGAGCTTGGTGAACCTTGGGCGTGGGATGAATCCCTTGTGTATTGTAGGGCTCCTCTAACCACTGCACTGCGCAGGCTTTGTAAGCTTGGAGTAGAATAGTACTTTGGTATAAATATACCTCTAAGGATTAGGTAAAAGTATTTCTATAATTTTTCTCAACTTTTTAACTTCTACAGTCCTTCATACGTGAAGGTGTTAAAGCAAAACTTTTATTTATTTTGCACATTATTGCGAGTAAACTGTAATTTTTCCGAAACAATCAGTTAGGTTTTACATAGTTCCTAAGACGATGAAAAGTGTTGAATTTTCTGAAACTTTATTTTTAATTTAGTGAAGTCCTTGATTCAGTATGATTGATAAAAAGCAAATTGTAGTTTTACGACTTGAACTAACTTATTTTAATGTTTGAATCAGTGAGAAATGGAAGGATTTATCCTTGAATTTCTACGTTCAGCTTCACGAGAGTGGTGGTGAGAGGAAACTGGACGATGAGGAGAAGCCATTACTTGTACAGCTAACATGGCACAGAGACGATCGCGAAGGCAGGTTTCTGTTGCGCAAAAGTCGCCAGACAAGTATTCCTCTTGCGGTACGGTTACTGAACGTCTTCTTTTAGAGCACTACATATAGTACTAGTTTCATTGCCCTCATTTTTTGGTTTTAGACTATACAGCTACCGCATGAAGAGAACTTGAAAAGAGCTACGAAGCGATTCTCGAAACGGGAAAAGAAGGAATTGAAGAAGAAACACCAGAAAGATATCAGTACTCGTCATTTTGATTTTTTGTTAAATAAGGTAATTGGCACTGCAAATCTTTTCTAGTTACGGTAAATTCTGGCAGAGAGGAGACAGTGGCACCAGTAACAGATCTTTACTGTCAGGTTGGTATTATAGCACTATGTTTTTCCTACCCAATTCTTTTGCATGTTTCATTGTAATGAACTTTATTACTCTAACTCTGCCCTCAATACATGAGCGTTTCCTCTGTAAATCTGAGCAGCAATAGTTAACGCCACTTATATCCAGGTTCCGCCTAATTCATTTACTCGTACAATATCTAATCCAGAAGTGGTAATGAAGAAAAGACGAGAGAAGAAACTGGAAACAAGACTGAAAGAGATGGGTCATGGTAAGCGAAGTGTTTAAACCAAGCAGTTACTCAGCTTTTTTTCACATTGAACTTGACATCTTATCATTATGAATTGTAGTATTGAAGGGACTGAATGCAGCAATGTGGGTGAGTTTTAAAGTCGTGATGCAGCAAAGCATGCTCCTGTGTAACCAAAAACTTTTTCTCGTTTTCTTACCAAACATCGTAAACCTTTTCTAGTTAGGTTGTTTTCTGAGTCCATCTTTCTTTTGTTATCAGTTTTCATCAGTTAACGTTTCCTTACTCTAGGTGGAAGTTTGAAGATATACGGTGGCGAGTTGGTACCATCACGGCCATATGTAACAATTCTGGTTTCCATGCAAGACCGCACTGAAAAAATTCTCTTGGAAGCTTTGGAGAAGTATGGTTTCGATTCAAGCTCCGCTTCTGACTATGTGTTGGTTGAGGTTGGTGTAATTTTTGGAGTACCTCAACTATCTACACAATTGCTATTCATCTAAATGGGAAAAGCAAGCATAATGGGTCTCACTTACTTGACTCAATGGTGGAACACAGTTGCCCCAAAATGACGGCATAAGGGAAGTGGAGGTTCTCTGTGTGCTTAATTCATTTCTTTGAAAGGTCATTCTTCTTGTGAATTAGTCAAAGAGTCTTTAATCTCAGTATTGATCAAATCGCTATTATTGATTTTGGCATGGGTATCGACGAGTGTCTTACTGTCGTTAGTTCCGCCGTAATCATTTTGTTATTTGATTTTTGTCCATGCCGAGCGACTTTGGGTGCTCTAAAATTGTGTCGGCTGAGGAGAAAAATTATGTCATTAAGTTCATCTCATCCATATAATTACTGTCTTCTTTGGATTGTCTGACATTATCTCCTACTTTAACTGATCTTGTGAATTGTACAACAATTAGAAGCACAATTTGAAATATGTGTGCTAATTGGTCAGAGCAGGTTATGGCATGAGTTTTTAGCCTAACGGTCGTATTATTTGTTATCGCTTATCTACTCCTTTCTGAGGACTTTTAGATGACAACGTCGGAGCAGGTCAATCAAAGCCTTTCGGACCTTCGAAATATTTCGAGAGAAGGCAGAATAATCGGTGCTGATGAAATGCCACTAATGCAGATGGCAGCGCGTGGGACTGATGTTCCAGAAACATATCTTGCCCTAAAGAGGAAACCAAACCATTATCGGTTAGCATGCACATTTTTCCACACATACATTTGTATGCACGTATGTACATACATATGTATATACATGCATATATGTGTGCATATGTGTATGTGTGTATCCATTGTTTGATAGTTTATTTTGTTTGAATTCACTGCGTAACCATATTTGGAGTTCGGCAAAATATGTAATGCAGTTAGAGAAGTATTGAGATGTTATCTATGAAATTTAGCCTAACATTGAGTTTCCTGTTTTACTAACTTTTTCGATTGTTTATTGCTGTGACGTATAGAATTTTCTGAGAATCTTTTTCTTTTTTTTTGTAATGTATACCACTACTATGTACATGCTTTTTGCAGAGATTCTAATGTCTCAGCTCAAAACTTTACTAGTAGTGTCCTAGAGACTGCCGACACGGCTCCCTTGCCTGCAAATTGCTCGTACCTCCAGCTTCTTAACGCAGGTCTGCTTGATCTTTAAAAATTTAAGAAATATTTCTTTTCATGGCTTTCTGGATTTACAAGTGGTCCATTAGCCGTAGATGTTCTCTGTGGATGTAGCGCTATCACAGAGCAGAAATTTATTCAGATGGCTCTGCTTTGCTCCCTCATAAATTTCTTCGCTTGTGTGGTGGCGTAACTGAAATCGGCAGCGATCGAGTTCTTATGCAATTTTCGACTCAGAACATTTGTGTGAGTAGGACTTTTGTTGTTATGGGAGTCACAATAGTCAATTTTCGTTCTCTCATTTTTTGCAGTTAGATGATCCGGAAATTCGCGGGAGGCATTGTGTTATTACTTACATGGATGGGATAGTTACGATCACCCCCAGTGCTTCTGATGCAGTCATCGAGGTATTTTATAAACATACCTTGTTTGAATGCATTTGTGCGTTGTTCCAAAGCTATTGCCTGATTTTTTCTCCAGATAAACAATCGCCGTATAGGTCAGACAGAAATTCTTCGTGATGGAGACTTCCTGAGAATGGGGCGGATCAACTTGTTTCAATTCGTGAGCCAACAAAAGGTCGGTTTTCTTTGCAGGCTTTAGAGACGGTGGTGACATAATTTCATCGTTTATCTACCCTTTTCCCACACTTGCGATATAAATGTCCGTTTTTATCGTATCTCTCGAAATTAAATTGGTTTGTAAATCTGTTTCCTTGTTCCTCAGGGTTTATGATGGAACCACTTTTCCTTTGCGTGAGTTCTACACAGGTTGATTTTGGGAAATGCTTTTTTTTTTATCTTGAGCTTAGGTGTCCAAACTCACTCAAAATGACGATGGTCCTCGGGAGTGCCTCTCGAACTTGTTTTGTGCATTCGTGCTTAGATGTTTATTCAATACGGAATCTAGGCATATAATGTCAATTTTATTACCGTTCGGAGAAGGCGCTTGACTGTCGTCATATGCACTTTTGCTCTCATTTATTTCGACTTTATTTTTTGGAATACATGCGGATAACGTGTGCACTAAAGCAGTGTAATTTCACCAAGTTTATGTTTTAATTCTTGGATAGGACTAAGATTGTTTTATGGTGGTTCTTGCAATGGTCCATGTGCAGCTCCATTTATGGATACTTTTTCACCATTTTTATCCTGCTCAAACCATTACTGTTGAACTGTTTTAACTTTTTGCCACTAGAAGGCCTCAAAGACGGTTATCTGGTGTCCTTCGTAGACAATCTGTCTCCGAGGAAAATGGGCGTTGTGCACAAATAAAGTGCCTGTAACGCAGCAATTGGAGATGTCCTATGAAGCACATGTCATCGTCGGTTCGACCAGGCACTCATGGCCTAACCAACTCCATGATTAAGGGTTCGGTAAATTGGTACTGCAGCATTCTGAGGGATAAAAGGCACTGACTTAATATATGAGTAGACTCTGTCAGGTCAATTAGGCCAGGCATACATGCAATCATCCATGCGATACTTAACGAAGTCAGTTGCGTTGTGGTTCCCTAAAAGAGAGACTAGTGCCTAAAGCTTTATCTCTTTGTGGTTTTTAATTGACAGTGGCACCAAATCATTGTGATTTATAAAATTGATAATCAAGCTGATGAGGGAAGAAATAACTCTTCATGGTTTCCTATGCAAATGCGAAGACTTCATCGTGAGGATTTTCGTCCGTTAAAATTGTTAAGAAAAGCTTTATTAGGCTTTCTTTTACTTTTTATACTTATAATGAGATACGACTTTAGGGATGCTGAGAAATGAACAAAACTCAGGACCACTGTTAGGCTTCGAATCCGTGTCTAACCTCACGACAGGGTCATGTGCTATCCACCACATCAACCGAGATCCTTGCCTTGCCTTTCTCGCAGCTATGTTTTTACTCAGTCGGTGCTATCAGCAATCACTCGTAAAGTGGAATCGTTCAAATAGCAAAAGCCGGCATTGAATTCAGTTAAGCCTAAACTGCAATCGAAATCACAGTATTTTAACTTCGATTTTCTGCCTGTTCTCCTCTTGAGCACTCGGTGAGTATAGTCGCAGATTCGGAGCCGAGCTGAAGTTTCGAATTTTGCTCAAATCTCAGTATCCCTATGATTGTATTTCAGATCGTACCCTGTCATGAGAAAAAATGGGTGGAAAGTAAAGGTGAAAACATTAGTAGTGGAATAGTATTTGTGATCGTCTATCACTAAAGGCAGCGATACCTAAACCATTTCGTTTGGTGATTTTCTGTTCAGTAAGAGCATGGTGTTGGTGTATGGACCTCTTTACCAACGTCGCACCTGTTTTGTTTCACCTGTTCTTGTTCGCGAATGCCACATTTTCGCTTTACGTGGTTTCCGTCCTCGTTTCCGAATGTAAGTACAGTATGAGACAGGCTATCGCTGCGCTGTCATCCGGTCAACAATTCTCATTTTCCGATTGAGGATGGTCCTTTTCTTCATGTGCAGTCGTAATGTGTAGTTTTCAAGTGTGAATGTGGCGCACGTTCACCAGAGATATTGTCAAAGCAGTAGTTGTTAGCACTCTTGCGTAGTAAATTGACAATAGATTTCAGCACTTCAGTGTACAGTTTTGCCGATTTGGGTTAAACGCCCATTTTAATCGCAGTCTTAGGTGGTTTATTTAAAAATCCGGAGAGTTTCGAAACCGACCTTCCCTAAACCTCGGTGTGACAAATCAATATGTATTCTTTCTTGATAAGCTTACACGAGGTTGATAAATATATTTATTTTCGGCTAACGTTTCGACGTCTTCGTCTTCCTCAGAGCCGGCGATCCGAGTCGATGGTCCATGCTTGTTGTTCGCCTCGACGTTGCGTCTTCGCCTTCCTGTCGAGCCAGATCTTCCTCAG
>UYYA01004267.1:0-81341 GCA_900624975.1 Angiostrongylus costaricensis
GTAGAGAAGACGACAAAACAATCATCTACATATCTGCAGTAGAGTAGTGGCCGGAGATCGAGAACAGGGGCTTCTATCTTTATCAGCTGTGTAGACGGGCCAACGGATAGAATAACCTGGTTTTTAAGCCTGATACTTACCCAGTTGCTTAACCACATTCCAGCTCACCTCACAAACACCCAAATGTCCCTAGAACGTCTACGCAACGCATGTCCTAATANTGAAGGGTGGGAAGAAAGGAAATGGACAAGGATGTTCTTGTTACTTGGCTTTCGATACCACTTTGTCAGGTAACCGCTACTTGATAGGTTTATTTGGACGTCCAAAAACGGAAGCCAGTTTTCTCTCGGTTTCTCCCGGGTGAACTTTATGTACTCGGACTGCTCGTTCAATAATTCAAAGCATTTGTCCATCTCCTCCTGCGTAGAGAAGACGACAAAACAATCATCTACATATCTGCAGTAGAGTAGTGGCCGGAGATCGAGAACAGGGGCTTCTATCTTCATCAGCTGTGTAGACGGGCCAACGGATAGAATAACCTGGTTTTTAAGCCTGATACTTACCCAGTTGCTTAACCACATTCCAGCTCACCTCACAAACACCCAAATGTCCCTAGAACGTCTACGCAACGCATGTCCTAATAACACGTACGTGATGGAGTCTTTCGACGTTACCGCACTGTACACCAACGTATCGAATGACTCCGCAATGGAAGCCATCTTCGAACTTCTTGTTGAACATGAAGGAAGAATAAATATGCATGGCTTGTCCATCCAGCAGCTAATGGCTCTCCTAAAGGAGTGCTTGAACTGCTCGATTTGCAGATGGTATGGGAAATATTTCGCACAAATAAGGGGGTTGGCAATGGGACAGCGATTGGCACCAAGCCTTGCCATTGTGTTTATGTCTAAGATAGAAGCCCCTGTTCTCGATCTCCGGCCACTACTCTACTGCAGATATGTAGATGATTGTTTTGTCGTCTTCTCTACCCTGAAGGAGATAAAAAAATGCTTTGAATTATTGAACGAGCAGTCCGAGTACATAAAGTTCACCGGGGAGAAACCGAAAAACTGGCTTCCGTTTTTGGACGTTCAAATAAACCTATCAAGTAGCGGTTACCTGACAAAGTGGTAAAACAGTACTATAATGGCCTGGTACGCTGTATATCAGTATACCCATATCCTTCCAGGCTCTGAAGAAGGCGATACTGCCGAAACGTCAGCTAGCGTTTTATTGTATTGTTTTTATGGAAGTAAATGTATGCTGTTTAAAAACGTCGCGATTGCTGAACAAGAAAACGACACACTAAAATGAATATTTGCTCTCATTTTTTTGTTTATTTTTATACTCATTATTTGTTTTATGCCCTGTATATTACCGTATTATATTGTTGTACCATATCTCTACACAAGGGCGCATGTAGCGCCGTGCTTAGGGACGCCTTGCAATACAAATGACAACGATCCAGCGCCCCAGGTTCACTAAGCCTTCCATCCCTCCGGGGTCGCCAACACTGGTTCGCTAGATCAGTAGGCCACCGTGAATGATTGTGAAGGCCAGATATGCATTCATTCACCTTTAACGATTCTTCATGAAGTCAAATTCATGATTCATCCCACAGGGATTGGTCATTTCTGGGAATTTTATCCTTTTTATATTTACCTTTATACAAAGGGGTTGGATTCCGTTCTTAAAGTGGGGTGCCTAAACCAAAAAGTCTGTAGCAGGAAATAGACTTTTTATGAAATTGCCAGGCGGTGCCTTTTGTCATTGTGAGCAGAAATTAAAGCTCAAGCGAAGGTAGATAAATCTTTATATAACAATATTAGTATAGCTAGAACAGCGTTACCAGTTCAATATATGCACAAATAACGTAATTATTAACGTGATCTTCGTTCGAGGATGTCTTGGGAGGAAGGAATTCCACTGGCAATGAGGGAGAAATTTCTTCGGAATGAAAAAATACTAAAAAGGATAAATTACGCATCACACTGAAACATCGAACGATATTGATCGACCATTTCGAAAAAAAGAGTAGGCAATAAATAATAAGTTGAAATTGTGATTATAACTACAGCCTCAGCTTAACTGGGTTCGTTGCCGATTTGGGTCCCCAGATCAATCCCGCTGACGGGTGACTGCTGTGGTAAAGATTGATAGAACTAGCTGAGAGACAGGCGAAACGAAGGACCCGCATGGTGTGGTGGTGAACGCGTTAGCTCCTTGGAAGGGTAATAGCGCATTCGTTCCCCACAGCATACACATGCGGTCCGGAGTTTTGCAAATATCTCAGCATCACTGAAGTGATATTGATTGATTTAGGCTTGGTGGGAGAAATGCATCGATGTGACAATAGTGACTTTTGTAGTATAATCATAGAGAGCGCAAGTTTTGGAGACAATTGCTAGTTAACAACGCGCCGTGGTTACATGTGGATTGACGATAACTTTCTTGTGTCGATTACGCAGCTGTATGAGACTTAGCTAACATTGTTCTAATCTATACGAACCCGAAGAGTCAGAGGAGAAGATCAAATGGAAGAACAAGGTGATGTAGAAGAGCTGTGGCAATTTCTACGAGACGTCTGAAGGCAAATGGCACTGGATCCAGCGTAACTGATTCTCAGCCATCCTGCAGGTGTTAGCAATCTTGCGGGTGCTTACATGCACAGTATGAGCCAGCTTCGCGACATGCATAAGCCTGTTGCTGTGGCTCACTGTCTTCGCAACGAGTTCACTATGATGAATGTCTAACAACAGTAAACGAGACATGTTGTAATACGCAATAGATATATGTACTGTATATAGGTAGAAAGTAGTCGCTATATATGCTTATGCTTCTCGATATGATTAAGCTGTTACGAGGTTAGTGGAAAACTTTTAGCCGGCCAACGTTTCGTTGCTTCCGGCTTTCTCAATGCCGTGTTGGCCCTAGTCGATGGTTCACAGATGGCCGTAGTCGCACTGTGTCGAATGCAGTGTTCTAAAATGTTTCTTTGTATTCTTATTTATTTCAGACTATATATGGACATTTTTCATAAAACGGTGAAAATGAGCACCTATTTGTTGGCGGTCGCAATTCTTGACAGTTACGATTTTGTGGAAAAGACAACAACAAGCACTGGTCGTCCGATAACGGTTTTTTTAAATCTTATTTTACTTTTTAATATTTCTTTAGAATTTTTTTTTTAGATATTTTGAAGTTAGTTCCTCAAGCATTGAGTAGCCTTCTCTTCAAGAGCGAAAATTTCCGGTCCTCACCTCAGCTTTTCGTTTCTATGGAAACTTCAAATATTAACGGAAACCCAGCTTTAAAATAGCTTAATGATATACAGATTGCTTTTGTAGAACGGTTCTATCGAAGTGAAACCTTTAGATTCCACATGGTACGCCTACTGTGTTCATGTGCTGGCGCTCCGTACGGCTTCGGTACATCGTATATTTTCCATTTCCTCCCGCTGCGTTACTCCATCTATAGATGTATTTATTTTATGTGCATAGCGACCTCTATTATGCGTTTCGTCCTCCTGTTAATTGCAGAAGGAACGAATGGGCTGTGTCTTCAATAGTCCTTGTTGTAGTCCAGATTCTATTACAACATTAATAACGATGTCGAAAGAGGGGTTGGACGAGGCGATACCGTCTAGCCAAAAATATTTCCCGCTACCCTCGAGAATGTCATGCAAACACTTGAATGGGATTACATGAGAGTGAATACCGATGGTCGGCAATTACACTTTTTTTGCTGATTACATCGTGGTTAGAACACCAAACACTAGCCAGGCGGAAGGAATCCTTTCCGGGTTTGATGACACATATGCTAATAATATTAGTCTTCTACAGATTCCCACGAAAACCATGTTTTTGGTTTTGTATGTCTTATTCACGTTCAACGGAGCGAATATCTCAGTATGCTCCAGTTATGTCTACCTAGATCGGGAAATCAACAGAATGAACTACTTAGCTCCAAAATTGAACAGGAGGAACCGGAGGCTTGAGAAACTTTCAGGGTCATCGAGGATGTTGTGAAGAAAACAAAGAGCATCCAACTTCGTGCCCACCTTGCGACTTCACGATTCTTCCTGCCTTAACGTATGCCTCAGAAATCTGGTAGCTGCGTAAACAGAATGAAAGATCACTCAGCGTTATCGAAGGCGCAGGCGAAAGGACGATACTAGGAGTATCCCGTTCCACACCAGTAAGGAATGGGATCCGAAGTTCCGATTTGCGTCAACGACCAAAATTCGAAGATGTCGTTCTGTACGCTAGACAGTCAAAGATAAGGTGGGCCGAACACTTAATGCGTATGAATGAGAACCAATGCACAACAGCCATTAGTGACTGGATTTTCGGGATTTCAAACGCACTGCAGGAAGACCACCGACTCGATGGTCAGAGTTATTGAACGCGCAGCCGAAAGGACGATTCTAGGAGTACCCCGTTTCACACAAGTATAGGAAGGGATTCGAAGCTCCGACCCACGTCAACGATCAAAAATCGAAGATGCCGTTCTGTACGCCAAACGGTTGAAGATAAGATGGGCTGGAGATGTAATGCGTATGAACGACAACCGATGGACAAGAGCCGTTAGTGACTGGATTCCTCAGGATGTCAAACGTACTACAGGAATACCACCGACTCTATGGTCAGAGTCTTTCACGAAAAGTCTAGGAAAAAGATGTGATGCGCAACGAGTTGCTAGAGCGAACAGAACCCACTGAGCTACTCTTGCACGCGACAGGGAAAAATGGTAGATTTATTGGCGCCCGCTCGAGTCATTTGGCGATCAACGGGATTACAGGTGATACATGTGACAGGTTGTAAGACCGATATTATGGATAGAATGAAGGTGGTACAAATTTCGACCATCAGTATTCAGTCCCATACTATCCTCTTACAATTTTTGCATAATGTTCCCGAGGACGGCTGCAAATAATCTTGGCAAGATTGCATCTTTCTGTCGCATTCCCTTCTCTACGTTAATGTCAATATTGTTAAAGAATGTTTATATCTTTGTAGTAAAGTTCTTATATGAGTTACGAAGGATCATTATAGTATATAGCGAGAAACGACGTCCTATTTATCGAGGGCTTCCATGACTGCTCCTATTTCGTCTGAGTCCACAGCTTTCATTGATGCGATGAAAGAGAGAGAGAGAGAGTGCAGTTTCTTCTATTTTTGCGAAATTCCAACAAGCATTTTTATTGCGTGGGTGTGCCTCATCGTACTAAGCTTTTTTGAAAACTCTTACTTCTTTTGCGGCTGCCCTTTGCTCAGTGTTCTTTTATTTCTTTTTCGAGTAGCTCAGGTGAGGACTTCATGAACGATTGACAAGAATCAGATTGGCATTAGTTGCCGATATCGTGGAGGTCACCATTCGTAAATAATAACGCAATATTTCTGCTTTTCTATTAAATATGAGTATATGTTTTAACACATATCGTTTGAAGAACTGAGCACGTGTGTTTTTGTAGAGTTCTTTATGTGTTAAAGTCTCTTTTTTTGGCCAAGGGTTGTCCGATTCTTCACGTACAAGGTAACATGTCGGATTCCGTAGAGAAGAACCTGTGGAACGACGTATAAATTCATAGGCTTGTATAAAGCAGGTGCGCGGTGTGTTGTGGAGATTAGAATAGCAGAAGTGCGTGACTTTTCCATTGTCTCTCCGGAACCTGTGGCTGCTCCGTTTGAGTGTCGAAGCTCGATCGGTCCTGTAATTAGCGGAGTTTCGGAGAACGCCTCGACTGCTCTTCTGGTCGTTAGTGGTTCGATTGTTAGTGGTTTTCTTCTTTAGCATCAATTTTTAAATGCATTTCCCGCATAGATTTTCAAGTTCGAACGTAAGTTTACGATTGCTTCTGCTAGTGGGATTTCACGTTTCCGTGCTTGTGCAGTTCATTCTGGATATAAGCGCCTCTGAATTCTTTCCGAATATTTAGCTTTTACAGAAAAAACGCAAAGGTGTGGAATAAGTCATTCGTATTCTTCATTGATGTTGTCGATAACGACTTCTTTCCAAAAGCCACTGAATAATCCTAGTAACTTCCTGATGGGTTACCGCTTCATCGTGGCTGGGAGGTGTTTTTGGGTGTAAGGCTGCGATGCACAGCAGGAGATTTATCCCTCGGGCAGGGTCTCCCAAGCTGAGAAGGAGTCGGCGTTTCCATTAGGAAGCCCAGCTAAGAGTAAACCAATACCAGAATCCACCACCACCGTCCTAGTATGAAACTAGGTCGAACTCTTGTTGACCATAAAGCCGCCGCAGCCGACTCCCCTATTGTCTCATATTCCGAGAAACAATTCTTTTCCGATATCATAGACGGCATTGATTAACCAGCGTTTTTGCCTGTATGATATAGTCCTCTATGGAGATGCAGGCGAGCGTGAATTGTGGGTACATATCGTCATGTCAACCCCTCGCTATTTAGTCAGCCTAAAACGGCCCTGAAATTTTAGCAGCCTCTCAGTACTAGTCCAACGCTGTTCCTGATATTGTTTTGCCTTTTCATTTCTGACTCATGATATTGTTCCACATTGGGTCTTCAGATGGTTTCTTAAAGAGAACTATTGGAACCGTTCCGTAGTTTGACAACCAGAAACCAAGTAAACCATGGAAAGAGCTTGCCTCAGTTAATGTACAATTTTGCTAAAGTATAGCTCTTTCAAAAACGTATATTTCTCACACGCGGTTATTGTTAAAATGATATCGAATATCTTCATGGTTACAGACGCCGTCGATGTTTCACCGTTCCAGGCTGACCAAGACCCTACCTCTCCGGGATGACTAACTTGGTGCCTGAGACTCCTTAGAGGCTAACGTTACGTCAGTAGAGCTACAAAAAACACTGTATTTGCCAAATATGTATTCAGTTACCTTTCTGATGTTTAATGGAGTCGGATGCATTGCATTTCACTAAGAGACTGGCCAACGCCTAATGCCTTATCCCTTTGTCCTTCATCTTTTTCTAACTCCTATGTTCATCTAAACAGATAAGGATTAATAAATCTGAGAGACAGGGGAAACGAAGGACTCGCATGGTGTGGTGGTGAACGCGTTACTCCCCGGAAAGGACAATAGCGCGCCGCATACACTTGCGGTGCGGAGTTTCGCAAATAGCATAATTGAAGTTATATTTAGCAATATACCCTGCCATTAAAAAGAGTAGGCAGTAAATAAAAAGTTAAAATTGCGATTATAACTACAGCCTCAGCTTAACTGGGTTCGTTGCTGATTTGGGCCACCCAGGTCAATCCCGCTGGCGGGTGATTGCTGTGGCAAAGATTGATAGAACTAGCTGAGAGACAGGCGAAACGAAAAACCCGCATGGTGTGGTGGTGAACGCGTCAGCTCCTTGGAAGGGTAATAGCGCGTTCGTTCCCCACCGCATACACATGCGGTCCGGAGTTTTGCAAATATATCAGCATCGTTGAGATTAATAAATCTCTTACCATTCAGGTGCGGTTGTATGCGCCTCGTGATGTGCTAATTGGTCAGTCGGAATTTGGCCTCAACACGGCTGTTCGGGCTCTCGAATATTTCGAAGATTATTTCAACATAGCTTATGCCTTGAAAAAGATGGGTAAGGGTCTGTCGATTAAGAACTATTGAATGATTGCATCAATAGAAGTGCATGCAATCCCTTAAATGTTACCGTCAACGACACTAGCAGAAACTGTTGTTTAAAGTTGCGTAAGTGGCGTAACCCGAATGTTAGGTAGCTCTCTTAATGCACTACCATGAGCTTTCAATAAAAGGTTGATGAACCGACTGCTAACGACTTTGAAGCGGAGCAAAACTCTGGTTCACTCATTTCTCGTCCTTCACAAATTTCGTATTGTGGAGCTCGATAATTCACTGAATTTATCAATGGATGGGATTTTCCTGACCATGTTGTTAGGGGCCTTCTTTAACAGACCACAATGTTCTCATGATTCCTGTAGAGAATGAACAGATTTCGCCGAATCCATGTAGGAAACTAATGTGTGGGAACCGGCATTCATTCCATGAAAATTCTCTAGTTGAGAAATAAAACTACCATTGATGCTTGTGACAATTTCCATGTGATTCGTTGTAAAAGGGATGAACACCTAAGTGTTAAACAGAAAACGATTGCTCCTCAATACTGGAATGGCATTGTCACGATAGAGGACGGGACGGGATTTCACGAGATGGAAACACGTCAAGAAAGAAAAGCGAATTTTAAAAAAGACGTCATTTTTTGGAAAATTGAATCAAATTATAACAAGTACGGGAGTAATTCCCACGAGCGACTTACTATTAACCTCGGGACTGATCAAAGAATTCTCGACATTCTTGTTGGGCAAGTACGAGGTGTTACTTCTTTCTTTATTCCGGTAATGCTAACGTTTCGGGAGTATCTCTTTCTTCAGAGACTGAAAGGGCTTAGTGATAAGCAATTTATCGTGGCAAACGCTTTAATAACACAAGTAGAAAGACGAAAATTTGAACAGTAATCTCACGATCAATCACATGATAATCCAGAGCTGGACCACGTGTGACCTCTGGGCATTCCTCCTTGTTATTTATTCTCGGATTCTTCGCATTTATCCAAAAAGCGTGAAGAATTTTGTGCATTAGTGTTTTGGTATCCTGTGCGAGGAAAGCTTATATCAAAATCGTCTCCGCTGTGTTTTTGCATCCTATGCGTCCCTGGTGGGGTACTTTGTTTTTCCTTTGCCAGGTAGGTGTTCTTTTACACGGGCTGACAACGAAAAGTATTCGGTGGTATTTTAATCATCGCTACCGACTTCTCTGGAGCTGCCCTTCTTAAATATCGTTTTATAGCTACACTTATTTTATTGCTATTAAAGAGCAAGACAAACGGGGTTTTGCTTCGGCCAAACTGTTCGTTTTGGGGCGTCGCTCTCCTTTTAAACTTATCTCGTGGGGTTACTATTTCGTAGCCACTGGAGATGGCTATTTGCCGAGCCAAGTCGAGCAATTCTTCCATTTGTTCCCTGGTAGTGCACACAGAGGTGGCTGTTCAAAACGTGTTTCCCATAAGCGCCCTTTTGTATGTGAAGAGTGGGAAGAGAGGAAATGGACAAGGATGTTCTTGTTACTTGGTTTTCGGTACCAATTTGTCATGCAGCACCTGTCGGATATATTAATTTAAGGTTAAGAAACGGAAACTAATTTTCTTTCGGTTTCTCCCAGGTGATTTTACGAAGCATTTGTCCATCTTCACTTGTTGAAATGTATGCAGGCTTCGAGGCTGGAATCACTCTGACGCTTTGATTCACATTCCTCGAAGGCATCTGAGCAATGAGAACCAGATTGTGTTATAGATAAATGGGGGTGTTTTGTTATTCCAAACGGTTATGCCTTTAATGAATAGACTCTGTTAGAAAATAGGACAGTACTGGTTCGCGAAAGATTTGCAGAACTGCTAATAACTATGCCATCCTCTCTATCTTGATCTTCTTTTTCCGACTTAATGATAAGACCAATAGCTGAAAGCAAGGCAGCAGAATTTCGTGTTCAATGAAATGGAAGAGTTTACAGATCTGGTTGCACTGGACGATTTTAGCGCAGGAGCCATGGAAAATTGGGGTATGATGACGTTTCGTGATTCTCTACTGCTTTATACCGATGGTGTGACCTCTGCAAGTAGTAAGGAGTATATTGCCCTCGTCATCTGCCACGAAGTTTCTCATCAGGTTGGCGAATGGATATTCGGCGCTAATTTTTTCCGGACATGTGGAATAATCGATAAGATTAACTGTTCTTAAAATATTCCGTACTAATAGGTGTTTTCTCTTCATCTTAAAAGACTAAAGAATGCTTAGATTTAAGAAAACTCGTACAAGGTTTCGAAACACTCCATAAGAAGTTGTCGATGAAGGTAAAAAACGTAATATCGTCGCGAATAGAGCTGAGCTGTTTTTTTTCAGTGGTTTGGTAATCTGGTGACGATGGACTGGTGGGATGATTTGTGGCTAAACGAAGGTTTCGCCAGCTACATGGAATTTCGGTGTGTGGATCGACTGTTCCCTGAGTGGAATATCGTGAGTGAAATTTATGGTGTTAATTAGCACAGTAGAGGGTTCATGTAGTTGACCAATGTCAATTTTTTCTTACCAAATTGCTCAAGAAAGAGCTGAATGCAACGGGTTTGCAAAAGAGGATTCCAAGGTTTTCTCCATAGCAGACGAGTTTATCATCCATCATCGTGCAGGTACTTGACTGGCCTGTTGCTGTAATGTGTAGAAACACCAAGCACTGGATTTGATAAGAATATCCTTTTGTACTGTGCCAGAAGTTCATGGCTTCTTTGCGATAGTTCCAATTACCAAATTTTGTTGATTTCGTTCTTTCAGTCCATTTCATGCATGCTTTGCATGGTTTTAGTTTTCATGCTGGAAGAAAAAAAAATCTTTTCGACATTGAAGAGAGTGGACGTGAGAAAAATGTGAGACTGTGGGACTAGAGCTTTGGCAATAGTTTTTTCCAATGAGAGTTTTACTAGTACACTCAAAAGCTCCCAGTGATTTTGCCGTTGTTGGAAATTTTTGTGATTCATGTGAGTTTCTGCACTGGCGGTGAGTGATCAGGAGATAAATTTTTGTAAAATAACGTGGGTACGAAAATTGTTGGAGCAATTTGTCGTCGGAGCAGTGTTTTCTTTCAGATGACAAAATTCTATGCCGAAAACGTGGTGTCAAGTCAGCAACTAGATGGACTACGCAGTTCACGTGCCATCTCCAGTCCTAACTCCGAGGAAACAAACATTCATGAACTGTTTGATGTTCTCAGTTATGAAAAGGTAAGAACCAACCTGTGAGTTTCGTAAGGTGTAACTTGGTTTACGCTGTGCCAAAGGTCATGCGAAAGTTGAAAGCATTTTGTAGTGAGAGTAAAGGGTGCTCACTGTCTGAAGGATTTCTGAACAGTTCTCTTGCGGCTTATACACTAGCGCTCATTTAAAGCCCCTGAAACGGCTATTAACCTTTTTTTCAGTCACAGAACTGGAGCAGATGATTCATTCGGAATGTGATTAATACTTCGAAAATTTGAGTATCAATAGCGTTCTTATCAAGTGATAGGTGATAAAACGAAATGTTGTTTCTCCTTTTTTCAAACAGGCTCTCTAAATGCCACTGCGATCGACTTCTTGAAATTTAAATATTCATTAGTTCTTCTGTTTTTGTATTAGCTATAGTTACTTTTGCCTCGCTACGATTCACCGCCACATCGTGGCTGGGAGGTGTTTCTGGGTGTCGGGTTGCGATGCACATCGGGGGATTGATCCTCTAGCAGGGTCTCCCAAGCTGAGAAGGAGTCCAACATTTCCACCAAGAAGTCTAGCTAATAGTAAACCAATGCTAGGATCCACCACTGTCTTGGTATCAAAGTCGCATTATGGCAAATCTCGCTCTGATCTACAAAGGCTGCCACTGCCTATGGTGGTGAAGACCTGGAGCAGACTTTGGTCAGGCTGACTTCGGTACCAAGTGTAGTTACTTTTGAGTAAGTTTCAAGCAGAGTGAATGTCTTCAATCGCAAGTTTTTTATCATCTCCTAATCGAGCCATTGATGCTATTTATCACGGAGAAAGCTCAGTTTTTTCAGTAAAACAACAGTTTTCCAGGGATCTGCGATTATCCGATTGGTCGAATCTTTGGCGGGTGAAACGATGTTCAAACGATCACTTATCGAATACCTCAACAAATACGCGTACGCTAACGCGAAGGGCTCACATCTGTGGGAAATCGTCCAAAAGGTTCGGAAACGTCGAAGTGTTTTCTTCTTTTAATGTTTTCCAAGTACTCTACTTTTTTCCTTACTTTTTCCTATCTTTTTCCCCTTTCAAAAAAAGTGCATGAGCAGGATAGATATCTTGTAAGAGTAAAGTAAGGGTTGGATAAGGTGTGAATGAAGTTGAATGAGAAATGGTATTCAGTGACAATAAGAAATTAGGGTGACATCCTGAATCAAGCTAAATTCTGTTTGGGGGCACACGACATTCAATTTCAGTACACCGAACTTCCCCGTGGAATCTCCATTCAAGATGTGGCAAATGCGTATATCAAGAAGGTCGGATGTCCTGAGATTTTTGTCACGTTATCTGACACGGAGGTCACTGTACACAATCAGGTCAGCCAACGTTTTTATGGTTTTCCTCCCTTGACCGTTTTTGATTCGGTCGGTAGTGGCTGGTAGTATCCACTGAGTTGTAACTTAGAAATTAAAGAGCATAATATGTGTTTCTAAGCCGTGGAATGGATACACTGTGTTTGTTGGTCAATCACAAACGAATGATTGTATTTCATCCCTGATGTCGCTGTCCTATGGCGTTTGAAGAGCATTGGTAATAAAACAAATTTATAGCCTTGCTATAAAGTTTGTTCCTCTACGACGGCAGCTCCTTTCCTCGAAATCTTCAGATGTCCGTTGCGCTTCGACGCTTAGAAATACTACTCTTCCATAAAAAATGGAACACTTTGGACATTCTATGGATGAAGTGTCTCAACAAAAAAGGAGAACGAAATCATTGGTGATGACGAACTTAATGATGAAAAATTGTTGAAGATGAATAATGGTTCTCGAGAGTGGGGGAGAGTATTGAGTTTAGCCTCGAAGAATTTCTTCAGACTCGCTTTTTCTTCGATGATGGGTTACGAGCCAATACCAGATGGCCAATTCCCATACGCTACCGGACAGACGATGGAACCGAGTCGCAATTACAATGGATGAAGGTCCACGAGAACAAAGGTAGGATGTAATGATGACCTATGGATGAATTCTGTGTCTGAATCGTTGGGCAAAACGAACGATCACTGTGGAAACGGTAACACTACGATAATACGAAATAAGTAATTAAAACAAAAATAAGTAGCATGCATC
This sequence comes from Angiostrongylus costaricensis, assembly GCA_900624975.1. Classification (NCBI taxonomy): domain Eukaryota; kingdom Metazoa; phylum Nematoda; class Chromadorea; order Rhabditida; family Metastrongylidae; genus Angiostrongylus; species Angiostrongylus costaricensis. The sequence continues at coordinate 12,868 of UYYA01004267.1, forward strand.
ATCACCTGTTTCTTGCGTTAATCGTAGAGTGACTCGGCAGATGTCACTGAATCTCGACTTTGTCGCTGCTACGTGCGAGAGTGGCAGCCCAAATGATATTCAGAGTTTTAGTGTGCATAATTGCGTCCCTGACCTTTGATCTTTGTCCTAGGTAGCAACTTCAATTCCGTCTCTCGCTTCTGTTATAAGGAATAATTCCAGAGCTATACTATCGACAGCGCTTTCGATAACTTTGATTCAACCCGCTTAGGAGGCGACTATGTGTTTCGCCCTAGTTAAGGTAGGAAGAATAGAAGAGTCGAAAACGCAGATACAGGATAGATGCTCAGCTTTGACGATAAGTTGTCTATTATGCTGACTTACCGACCTAGATACACGTATCTGAAGTATTCCTGGACATTTATTTTGTCGAGTGTGATTGGGATGCTGGAAACAACTCCGTTTACCACTAATACTATTTTTGTGAAGTTTAATCGGAGACCAACTTTTCTACAAGCTAAAACCTGGCTATGAAGAGAAGTGCAAAGCGATAGCCTCAGTTGGTGAGGTGGACAACACGTTAGCTCTCGGAATGGGTAATCGCAGGCTGGAATCTTAGTCATTGGCGTCGTTTAGTGGCTTTTGAACTGTCGGCTTTCACAGCCTTGACGTTAGAATGCTGAATATGCGGGCGGTATTCTTCATCGATACTATCGATAAGGGCGTCTTTCCAAAGGCTGATTAGAGATCTTAATAATTCCAAATCACGGTGGTTATGGAATTCCGGTCTCTGATTTTTGCGGGTTTCTCCTCTTTGCGGGAAAAGGATTCTTGTGCAAATTAGATGTAAGCTAGATCTCCGTGTGAATTTTTGGGATGACAGTGACATCGGTTAAGGAAAATTGTCGATTTGCCGTAGTGCGGGGTTGGAATTAGGCGGTGGTTGTAGTCAGAATTGAACATTAGGACATATTTATTCATATGATCTTATAAACTGATCTTTTTTAGTTGGTGCGAGGTTGGTATAGGTCTTCGTTGTCGTTGTCGTTGTTTTGATGTTATTGATCGATGGCTGACGTTTTGGCGACTTCGCCTTCCTCAGAGCCTGGACGTATCTTATATAAAAATACTTTAATTATTCGGTGGAAAGAAAAAGGTTAAAGTATTAATGAAGATCAAACTTTTAAATGGACCCCATACTGAACAGAAAGGCTACTCACCGTGGTGTTGCGAGTTGTTCACGTGGGGTCGCGAGCGAGGCACACCCCGGGGTCAAAATATCATTTTGAAATAGGGCGCCAGGTCACGCGTGATAGTGAGGCATTCGTCTTTCTGGTTCATCTTTGGATTTTTGGAATTTATCCAAAACACCTCAAGAGTTTTGCGCGTTGATGTTTTTGATTCCTGCGCTTGGATCCTCACAGTCACTTTAAAATCACCGCCATTGTGCTTTTGTGTCCTATGCGTACCTAGAGGAGTGTTTTGACGAATTTTAAGTTTCCCATCTAGATGTTTTTTTATGCGGACAGAAATGGGTCTACCCGTTTCTCCAATATACTCCTCACCGCTTGCGTTACATGAGATCAGAGGTGGCACTCATCAGGTGGAATTCTGTTGTCGACTTTCAACGAAATATTTGCGAATATTTGTTATTTGGTAACAAACAACGTCGAGTTTGAAAGGAGGGTGCTGAAGACTGAACTGATCGTTCGAGCGAAACGAGGTGATAATACGCAGCCAAGTGAATGCAATTATTCTTCGATGCTATTCTGGTCTCTTATGTGTTGCCGACTGCAGAACATCTCTTCCAAACTTGGGAAACTATACATCTGTGCAAGTAGACAGCATAAACAGTAAAACGATAACAGCATCGGGGATCAATGACAATATTAAACGTGAGTCTAGTTTCTATAATAGAACAATGGAGTAGGATCAGCAGCATGTGGAAGATAAAGCACAATCAAACCCGATCTGCATTGAGAGACACCATTCCCTGATGGCGAATTTTAGACGTCGGACGAAGGAAAATGTTTGTAGAATAGACATGACTCGTTTCTAGCCCACTTTTTGAGAGCATGTAAATATTAAAACCAGACAGAATTGCACAATGGTAAGTCAACCAATGGTTTTTAAAGTGTATAGGTACTGGTACGGAAATTTATTACAGAACAGTTACCACCCAGTTGTGAAACAGATAGATTTGTTGTAAGAATGCAACTTACAGATAGAAGGATGAAAAAGGATAAAGCTCTCGGGGCTGACCAATCCCTGAGGGATGCGCCAAGCATTCGACTTCATTGAGTATCGTTTGAGGTGATTGAATGCATATCTGGCCTTTGTAATGACTCGCGGTGGCCTACCGATGTATCGAGACGGTGCTGCTATCCTCCCAGACAAGTTGCTAGCAGTTTGGCGACCCTGGAGGAATGGAAGGCTTGGTGGGCCACTGTCACGAGGATCGATCCCACGTGTGTGTCGCAGGGTACCTCCGACCACTGGCGGCCCAATTTACAGATAAAGGAAGGAAATTTTATAGCTTAAGAGATAATATTTTGTAGAGTGCCTCTGTGCGAGGTATTTTATTTTGTTGCACTTCAGTGGCAGACTTCCATGCCGGAATCTCAAGACCGATGTTCTTTTAACCTCGGCATTGATCAGTGGTTCACTGTTTTTCTTGATAAGCAAACAAAAGGTTGTTTGTAGAACATTTATTACGGCACTAATACAATAGCGACGTTTCAGCTGCTTCGCTTTCTTCAGTACCTCTGAAGGTCTAATTGACCCGCAATCTACTCAGCCAAACTTTATGGTAACAACATCCTCGTTTTTGGTTATCAAGGATACCAATGAATTTTAATGAATTTGAAATCCAGCGTCCAACCTTGAGAATGGAGGTTTTAGAATTGTTCGTTACCATGGATGCTCTTGGCCATCATGGCCATAAACTTTGACGGCCTTTCGCCCTATTCTCCCAATTATAACCTGTTGGTTCATGATGTTACGTTGCTCAGGCATTTCACTTAATTTCATTCTAGTGTCGAAATTGTCAACGCCGCCGACTCTCCATTTATCGCGTGTTCGGACGATTCGTTTTTATTCCTGTTAGGGATCGCGTTCAACAAACGCTATCCTCTTGTGCTACAAAATCCGGTAAAATAATACTGTGAGCGTGACATATGTTACAGCTACAGACCGTCACCGGAATGCTTCCAGATTTAGGGGTCCTAGAACCGGTCTGCGGTTTTAGCACCGTCTCTCTACTAGTACTGCCCCACGTCGCCGTATCGGGAATCTTTCTGGGTCATGACAATGAGGCGGTTTTATTCTGCAGTACTTGGTTATCGATACCTATGCATAACCTGCCGATGTTTCAGCAATATATACACTCGCCGGTAACTTGCCAATCTGTCCTCCGACGTTAGACGTGAGGATCAGTTGTTAAAATTGCCTCCTGTCTCTCTCCGTGATTCCCAGTTACTCGATTGCAGGCTTTTGGCCCAACTGACTCATAGAATGCAATCTGGATAGTCGTGCATGAATATGTTTAGATAAATACAAAAAGCCATATTGGCGCAGAGCCATTTCCTGGACTCAGTTTCTTCTCAATGGAGCACAATGCCGCTTTTGGTCCACGCTTAGCCCCTGTCGTCCACTCGGGCACGCCACTTTTCCGCATTACTAACGGGCTGGGGATCCGCTATTGAAGAAGATCTGTGCATAACTTGCATACAGTTTCCACCCAAGAGTTCAACTATGAGTGAGTTTATAGTGGACAGGCATAGTTATCATCTCGTAATAATGCGTAAATGCCAGAGACCGCTGTAGATGTGATTGGATCATTTGGCCACAGTGGACGAGAATTTTTAATTAGCTGTTTTTCTACTTACTGGCGATGAGTTGTTAGTTCGCAAAAAGGGGCTATTGAACAAAAAGTTGGAAAGCGAAGCCCACCTTTACCATTATTGAGCTCGTATCATTTATATATGTAAATCTTCCAATCGCAACTCCTATAATTTCAGTAAGTTGGCGTTTGAAGAAGAGTGCTAAATGGGTGGTGGCGAACACGAACGGTTTGAGTTACGTGAAAGTCCGCTATGACGCGAAAAACTATGCAGAACTTGCAAAACAACTGCGCACCGATCATACGGTAGGTGTCCAAGAAAGCTTTCCAGCGATTCCCATTCACTTTGTTTGGTGCTTATACATAAACATAAAAGAAGCTAACCACGTCCTCATATTTTTGCGCTACTTATCTGGGTGATAATTAGTGCACTAACAAGCCTACACGAGGCTGTTAAAACTTCATTATGGTTAGCGTTTTGGCACGTCCACCTCTTGAACGGCAGTGATTCGAGGCGACTGTCACAGCCGCTCATTCTTGCGATACGAAGTTTCTTTATCGCGTCAAGTGTAAATCAGTGGTGTGAGACGAAGTTGGATTCTGAAACCTAGAAATATCGAACTTATACACTGTTACGCTGTGGAGAATCATTGTAGCGGCCAAATATGCATTGATTGTAATTTGCGATGCTTAACTGATTAGAATGCATTCCATCCCTCATATTCAAAAGAATGACAACGACGAACGTTTTACTTCATATGCCTACGAATGTCTGCATTGAAATGCGCTTCTGAACAGTATTCAAATTGCGGTAAAACGGGTTGATCTTTAAAGATTTAACAGAAATGAGGAGTACAACAAAACAAATTCTTCCATTTTTCAAAAACTGGGTAGCCTCACCACTAGAATGAACTTTGGCTGTTTATTAACATGCGTAAGTCGTCGGACCCTAGGGGCATTCACTGACCGAATTGCACGGATACGAAGCTGTCAGCTGAGTTGAAGTTGTAGTCGTTCGACGACGTGGAAAGCCTCATATCTTCTTTGTGAATATGTTTCCAGTTGTGGTGCTTTTAGCAAGAAAGTGCGCACGGGTTGCTTTTTGTCCTTTTTTAAAAGTAGAGATGGTTCCCAGGGTCGACTTTCTATTAACCTCGGCATTGGAATATGAATGCGTCGTTTTCTTGTTCAGCAATCGCGAAGTTTTTAAACGGCATACATTTACTTCCATAGAGAAACACAATACAATACAACGCTAGCTGACGTTTCGGCAGTATCGTCTTCTTCAGAGCCTGGAAGGGTATCAATCTTCTGTCTTAGTGACAATGCTTCCTTCACAAGTCGAAAATATTTTGCTGGTACATCTTGTAATAGTTCCCAGGATCGACTTTCTATTAACCTCGGCATTGGAATATGAATGCGTCGTTTTCTTGTTCAGCAATCGCGAGGTTTTTAAACAGCATTACCCTCCCAGGCTCTGAGGAAGACGATGCTGCCGAAGCGTCAGCTAGTGTTGTATTGTATTGTGTTTCTCTATGGAAGTAAATGTATGCTGAGTAGAGATGGTGTTTTTTGACGTTACTTTCAAGCTGCAGATTCCAGCCGACTTGGTCTCCGACTTTTGGCCGAAACAGTTCCAAGCACGCTTTAGGCAATCTGGCGCTCCACTAACGGAGAGAACATCACTCTTTTGTACTGATGCCTTAGAATAACTATATAGCCGCTTTTGCTCCGCTTTCAGTCCGTTAGACCTATCATTTGCTAAAGCTCCTGACTCGTACTTGACGACTGGTGTGCTCGACATACAATAGAAAAGGATTGAGCTCTTAGCGTTGATCCATCCTTGTGGATGCGTTATGCATTCGACTACATTGGTGGTGATCGAATGCATATCTGGTCTTTACAACGATGGTGACCTACCAATGTATCGAGCTATTTCTGCTATCCTCCCATACAGGCCTGGTACCAATTTACCGACTCCGGAGAGGGAGGAATTAGCGGGCTGGAGCGTGGGCATCGACCTCATGTGTCATGTCAGTGCAGGGCTCCTCCGACCACTGCACTACGCGCTCCATTCGGCATATGATACGTAGATCAAATTCCTCATCTAAACTGATCGGCATTAAGGCGATTTTGGCTATCGATCGGACAATGCTTCTCGTCGACGCGTTTGATTTCTCAAAGTCGTCAAAACTTAGCATCGAAGTCTATCTCAATCTTCTATTATACGCCACAGGTTGCGTCTTTTTGCTCTCTTTCGATCACAGAAATAACAGTTTTCAGACGTTTGGAAATAATAAGGTTCCAATTTAGAAGAGATGGATCACTTAGTGTGGATGATGATCGACGAACAAATGAGGTACATTGAAAGGCTCGTCGAGGAAACTCCAGTTGCGGAGAGCTTCAAGGTAGGCATTCTCTCTATTTTTGTCAAGGCTTTTCAGAGCTTGTTTTTCACTTTCGGAATCTTGTCAAAACGTCTTTATGTTACGTGAGATAATTCCTGTTTTTCTACATAACACGAAATTAGAAATACAGTGCAAACCAATCCATGCATTCGATTTGCTCGTTCGGATCCATGATCCTCGGATTTTGGTTGTTGCTCCGGCTGGTATTTGATGTTCATTGTCTACTTTAAGGATGTCGTTAGATGCTGGTCGAGTCTGTTTTCACCCGACTCCCGGAAAAGCCGTGCTGGTGCTCTAACAGTTACTTCCCAGCTTCCGGCCATCGCAAGAGAATTTGCAGCCTTATGAATTAGATTCTTCCATAATATCAGAGATTTTTGTATAAAGACAAGGTTTTTGGTGCCTATGCCAAAGAGCTACTGTTTCGTAGTTTTTGGAAATAGCTGTTTAAAAGGTCGATTTTTTGGGATTTTCTGGGATAGCTCTTCCTCGGCTCTTCCTGTGCGTACACTGGCAGCTTTTCGAAACATATTTTTCACAAGCGCTTCTTTTGTGTATGAGGATTGAGACGAGAGGCAATGAACCAGTCTGCTTTTATGAGATGGCTTCTCTAGCACTTTCCTAGCAGTTTTCGAATAGGTCAATTTGAACGTTCAAAGGTGAAAGTGTGTGGACCAGATGACAAAGCAATCATCTATATTTCCACACTAGAGTAATGGCCGGAGATCGGTTTTTTCTGTTATGCTTGTTTAAAGAAAAGTTCTCACTCAAGGATGTTTAGCTAGGTGTCACTGCAATGTGCTTAAGTAGTGACTCGTTGCCATCGAGGTTTCTCAGATCGAGAACAAAACGTGTTTCTCAGAACAGGATTGATACGAGTCCGTGGTCCACCAGTGGTCGTTCTTGCGATCTAGGTGTTAGTTGTCGCCAAGAGTGGAATCTAGTAAAGTGGAGCACCGCTGGAATGAGGGATATCACTCTGCTCTGTTATCTATTGATCAATGACACAATGCATCGATAGGCTTGCTAAAGCTAGGATTGAGTCACCTCTGCAATACTTAGTAGAGATGGGCGCTTTAAGAATGCCTACGGGATTATTCAACACAAAATATTTAACCTCCAAGACTTACCTGGTGTTTATAATTTGAGAAAAGGAAAGCAGTTCATTATTATAAGGAACTACTTGTGAGACCAACCAACGAAATATGGATACTCTAACACAACTCACATAGTGTTGTAGAGAACCACGACCTTCATCTGTTAACGAAACAAATTCCATCTATAGAACGAGGGTTCACTTGCTGTCACCGACATATTTTGAGAGTGTCTGGCTGTTTTCGTTCGTCTATTAATATTATAGTGCTCGCAAAGGGTACAACAAGTAAGTGACCGTAAGTGGTTTGAAAAACCACGAAATTAATTTAGGTTCTAAAGATTTAGTTTGAAAGGTATAGCACTATAAACAGTGTTCGAAAAAGAGCAATTGTTATTATAATGGACTCAAGTGAGTCCTTTGAGAACCACACTGTTTAACTAACGCATCCTTTAAATAGTGATGCTTGTTACTTTGCACATCACACTACTCCGGACCACTATTACTACAGTGTATAGATCGTCGATAGAGAAGATTGGACCCTAGACATGTAAACGATCTAATCATTGAATGATATTTGGAGAAGCAAATGAAACAGACTGAAAAATTGACTTGGTGTGTCCTGGGTTTTCGAAACCAACAGTTGCTCGACCTTGATCGCCCAGTGACCTCTCAACTTAACATTTTTCCTAAGTCCACGGCAGGTTAAAAGTCGCTTTGATGAAATCACTATCGCTGTGGTACGCACTATTGGCTGAACAAACAGTATGAATGCCATGTTTAACGTTTTGTTTTCTGCCTTCTATAATTTTCATGGCAGGTTACTAAGCGAAATACAACCACAACGTTGCTGAGATATTTGCAAAACTCTGGACCGCAGGTGTCTATGGTGGGGAATCGTTCCCAGCAGCAACGTTGTGGTAGTATGAATGCCTTTCACTCTTTTAGAACTCAGTAACATGTTGGAATACACAGACCATCGCATAATATTTCCACTACTGGAAATACCATTTAAGGGCGAAATATTAGACTAAGGTTACTTTTCGAGGTTACTGAGGTAACACAATATTGGTGCAGAAAGATTTGTTCGGTAACGTTTTGGCGCGTTACCCTTCTCCAGAGCCGCGTTAACCTAAAGAGATTGTCTACACTTGGTCGTCGTTGCGAAATGAGTGTTCGTTTTCACATCGAGTTTGGATGCAGGATTGAGAGGAAGGCGAAGTCTATGCACCCACAAGTGAAAATGTTTCTGTTTGAGTCCAAATCGTATAATCCCAGCTGCCATTAAAGTTCGTCGATTTAATGATGCGGGAGGGGGACAACAACATCTGAAAGTTTTGATGGTAATCCAATTTTTTAAAGATAGGTGTTAAAATATGCGTTAGATCTCGGTAAGTGTGAGAAAAATCAGAAATTTCAGAACCTTCAAAGAGCGCTAGTTAAACGACCGTATGAAAGGGTTGGTTGGAGCACTAACAGTTCAATGACTCCGACTCAGAAAATTTTACAGGTATAAAACATTTATATATCTGCTATGTAGATGGTTTGTTTATTTTTCTTTCACCGACTTTCCATAATGGCTCTAAAGAGTTAGAATTCTCTTCAAAGGCGACGGTGATTGGAATTGCTTGCCGCCTAGGAATTCGAGATTGTACTAAGAAGGCTCAAGTTCAATTTGATGAGTGGAGTACCAGCGGGAGGAGGTGATCGTTTTGTGTTGAGAATAATTCTAAACTTACTTGAAGGTCCTCTCAACGAACGTAGGGGTCTATTTCAGTATAATTACCGTTTAGCTGTTAAAACGTTTCTGAGTTTCCAACCGGATCTTTTTATTGGACGGAAGTCTGAAACTTTTAGACTATTTTTCTTCGAAGATCACGGCAATTCACAGCTTTTGCTTACTGTTGGGGCTGTAGACGAACTTTCGAACAATCTAAATTTCAAGTATATCACTACAGTGTCGTCGTTTTAGACCGTCACCTGAACTCTTCCGTGTGGTTTTGAGGGAGGGTATTTGTCAAAGAGATCAAGACGCATGGGACAGCGTTTACAAGGCGTATAAGAACGCAAAAAGTCCAACGGAAAAGAGGGATCTACTGGTAGCTATGGCATCTACAACGCAAACAACACTCATTTATCGGTGAGGCACTTGAGTATCATACATGTTTACCATTTCTTTGAGTCCAAACATTTTTCTTTCCTTCGAAACAGTTTCATAGCTTTTAATTTTTTCTGTCCCTCATCCATTTCTATTAGGTTGTTCGGAGACTAATCCACGGCTTGTTATTTTATCGTTTTTCTGTATGCTTTGGCAATGATCACTTTTATATAACATTGCAAGGCTCATAAAGTGCGATTTTACTCTTGTGATTGAGGTCAAATACAAATCCTGTTTATAACAATTTCTTGGGGCGTGTGGCGCAGTGTTCGGAGGCGCCCTGCAACACACGTGAAATCGAGCCACGCGCCAATAGCCCACCAAGCCTTCCATCCCTCCGGAAACGCTGAATTGGTACCAGACTTGTCTGGGAGGATAGCAGCACTGATTCGACACTTCGGTAGGTCACCGCAAGTCATTGAAAACGCCAGATATGATTTCAGTCAGCTCCAAAGGACGCTCAATGAAGTCGAATGCATGGCGCACTCCTCAGGCATTGACTAACTCCGAGGGCTTTGTTCTTTTGTCCTTTTAACAATTCTTGTAGGCTAGAACTTTAAAACAAAACAGCGATTGCTACAAATTTAATCCCACGAATTCAGACGCAAGCATCGTGTATTCAGGCGGCTCGAACGACAAGTACCATAGAGTGCAGGCTCAGGGTAGTGGTATCGAAAGTAGATTGCAACTGTTCTGAAAATTTGGAAAATTTCGTTGTGGCGAATTCGACCGTAATGATGGAGAAGATCGTGGGCGTCTTTCTGGTATCGTCAACGACAAATTAAAGACTTTGATGAAGGCAAATGCACGCATAACCTTTCAAGAGGTTGAAAAAGCTCCGATTCATTCGATTTTGAATGTTTAAACTGCTTCAAAGAACTTCATAATTGGGAAGCCAAAGAAGTTCGGCATGTAGACGCATCGTTAATGGACTACAATCAAGGAATTGCCGGTTTTTGGGCAATGTCAGTAATTCTCAGCATGGTCAGAACAATGTTTGCCCTACAGTACTGTGAGGCGAAGAGAATTGAATTCTTCAAGGCACCTGAAAGACAACTGGAACGCATTGAAGCGCCATAGCATATTTCAATTTGCGAAATGCATGTAATGAAGGTTATGCCGTTTATTACCGTTTGGTGGTTTAGCGCTACGTTGCTGCATCACAGTTTTCCTACTCCGACTAAAACGATTATACCAGACAGGTATGTGCTGATAATCAACAATCGTTCTCCCAAATAACGCTCCGCTACACTTCCCACTCCCAACACTGAAGAAGTTGAACGAGCTGGACTACGAAGCTGCATCATCTGCTATACTCGACCTCTTGTCCACTCACCGATCGGCAGTTCCTCAATTAACTCGACATCTTCCTTTAGGGGAAATCTTCGAGTGTTTTCAAATCCATTCCGAGGTCGAAATTGTCTTCAATGGTTTCATCGCCTTCAGAAGTGCGGAGTTTGATGCAATCGGACCACATCGATTTGTGTCTGGCTAGCAAAAACGTCTATAGTCGAATGTTTTAACTTATTATTTACTGCCTACACTTTTTAATGGCAAGGTATACTGCAAATTATAATTTCAATGATGCCGAGATATTTGAAAAACTCTGGATAGCAGGTGTCTGCGGTGTGGAACGAAAGCGCTATTGCCTTTCCGGGAAGCAAGACGTTCACCACCACGCCATGCGGGTCCTTCGTTTCGCCCGTCTCTCAGCTAGTTCTATCGATCTCTGCCATCCCAGCGGTCCGGAGCTTTGCAAATATCTCAGCTTCATTGAAGTTATATTTCGCAATCTAGCCTGCAATTAAAAAGAGTAGGCAGTAAATGATAAGTTAAAATTGTGATTATAACTACAGCCTGAGGTTAACTAGGTTCGTGGCGATTTGGGCTCCCCAGATCAATTCCGCTGTTGGGTGATTGCTGATGGCAGAGATCGATAGAACTAACTGATGAGAGACACGCGAAACGAAGGACCCGCATGGTGTGGTGGTGAACGCGTTTCTACCTGGAATGCACAATAGCGCGTTCGTTACCCACCGTAGACACCTGCGGCTCGGAGTTTTGCAAATATCTCAGCATCATTGAAGTTATATTCGAATGATTTCTATTTCGATTATTAACGTTTACTCCGACCTGAGGTGTGCGACATTAAGACAAACGTAGAAATCACGGATTAATTTTCGAACAATCTGATGGCTTCAATCCAAATTGACAAAAAAATTTGCATAAAATCTTTTTTTTGGCTTAGTCTTAGGCTTAGGCTACCCCTACGGCTACAACATGTTTCTTTGCTCGGTGGATAAGCCAATGTTTGAGCATATTCATCGCTATTACGAAAATCGAAATATTGCTGTTTCTGCTATCATTGTAATAATGGCTTGTTCTCCTTAGAATATTAAAATGTTCAGTTTGTTTAACTAGAGATTTACTTATTTGTATGCGTCGTATTTTTCTTAAAATCTCTTCAGGTTGTTGCGCCATTGCTTAGATGGTTCGTCAATTCGGCCGAACGTCGTTCCATCCGTTCTGTTCGTACTCTCGAAGAACAGCGCCACCAGAACGCTTACGTGGCGTTTCTTTCGTGCCAACTATAAGTATTTCGTGAAGATGTGCGTTCAGAAAACTCTCTATTTCTGTTCACCTACGCCATAATAGGACGTGTGTGGCGCAGTGGTTGGAGGTACCCTGCAACACACACGTGGAATCGATCCTCGCGCCCATGGCCCACCAAGCCTTCTATCCCTCCGGAGTCGGCAAGTTGGTACCAGACTTGTCTGGGAGGATAGCAGCACTGGCTCGTTACATCGGTAGGCCATCGTGAGTCATTGCAAAGGCCAGATATACATTCAGTCACCTCCAACGATACTTAATAAAGTCGAATGCATGGCGCATCTCTCAAAGACAATGCCGAGAGCTCTTAGAGCTTCTTTATGCGCCATAATCTTTATTATGGTTTCTTGTATTGTGGTTTTACTGCGGCAAAAGCCTCATCCCTTTGTGATGATCAAATTTCAAATGGTCCAAAGAGAAAAAAGGTAGACAAATGTCTAAAATCGATGGTCCAGTTTCACCGCTTTGCATCCCAAAGCACATTTTCGGATTCGTGGATATTTTGCTTTTTAAACAATATTAAAATAAAAGCAAAAGTTTGTAAAATAAAAGCGCGAATAGAAAGCTAACATTGTGATTTCAACTATAGCGTCAGCTTAACTGGGTTCAATGCCGATTTGGGTTCCCAGATCAATCCGATTGACAGATGATTGCTGATGGCACTGATCGATAGAGAACTGATAGGCAGGCGAAACGAAAGACCCGCATGGTGTAGTTGTGAACATGTTGGCCTCCGGAAAGGGTGATAGCGCGTCCGTTCACCATCGCATACGTCTGCGGCGCGTAGTTTTGCTAATATCGCAGCATCGTTGCTGTTGTTTGAACAATGGTTTCTTATCTTGAGATCTTCAGATTGGCGACTAGCGAAGCGACTAAGTGTTTCCCTATTGATAGTGTAGCAAAGAAAAATCCTTTATTTTATATTCTGCACTCCGAATCTTCGTATCCACTAAGCCGATGTAAGCACTTGAATTCGATTCGTTTTTAGCATGCGTTCTTGGAACTTTTTGCGTGTAGGTTTGGCTGGTGTCTTCTCTGTGATTACCGGTGAATGCTGTTTAAGCCGGTTTTCCCTGGAGTCTTGGGATAGCCAGACCAAGCGTTTCCACTCCGATTACAATGAGTGAACTGCTCCTGTTCAAATTTAGTGCCAATTTAGCAATCTCGGAGAGATGAGAGGTCTAATGAGCCCTAAACAGGGTCGACCCGATACCGCACTAGTGAAAAGCAACATCGCTATCACTGCCCTACCTGACCCCTGCAGCGAGGGATACTAAAGCCTTAATGAAAGTTTGGGATTACATTCATGGTTCGGTTACAATAGCTGCTGGGTAGTGAACCACTGGTTGTGAGGAACAACTACTGCGTACAGTGAAACCGCCGTGAAAGGTGGCCGAGGAAAGCAAAACACCATGAAAAGAGGTGTTTGGGCTTGCAGAGCGGGCAATTATTTAACTAAGTGAGAAATTGTAAAGTCGATTATTAGACTAACAGTGGTTTTATTGTTTATATAAAAAAATAATCTCTTTGTTTTTCTACCGTTGTTAGCTTATTTGTCACCTATGGTTTGTTGAATTTTAAAGTGATGATCGCATAGGTTTGGCGATGAGTCGCTTCTACTTAGAAGCATAAAAGTAATGGCAGATGATCTGAGCACTGAAGAAGAGCTTGATGATCTGAGAGATTGGCTCAAAGACAAAAAGGCGGGTTTTGTTACTACCATTATTGGTACTACTGTTATTATCGTTAGTTATATAATCCGTAAGTTGCTATGGTAGGCTAAATTGTGAGTTGTAAGCTATTGTCCGAAACCTTTTCAACAGAGGTATCTTTTTCATATTTGTACATTGCGCCTCATTTTTATTCCACGGACAAATAATTGTGTTCAATCTCTTATCCGAGCGTAGCGGAAGAGTTAAATGAGTGTAAGATGAATAAGTGGGTGATTGCCCAGATAAAGTTGATAATGAATGAACACCGAAAATATCGTTGGTGTTGACCTGAGTGAATTTTTCCATAGGGTTATGCATTTCCCGAAAGTCAAGTAACTAATTAGATGAAGGAGCAAAAGTACTGCCCTCGCAGGCGTCACTTGTTCATCATTTATCAAAATGTTCATCATTTTCGTGAGCAGCTGAGAGGAAAAGGGACTTTAAATAGCTCACCGCTTAAATATTAGTAAAACCGTTACCTAATCAGCCGTTTGCAGGGTCCATTTTTGATTTTCGCCATCTCTGCATATTATTCTAGTGAAATTAACTTTTAATCTACATCCTTTTTAGTTGGAGCATAACAAGGCTACACTGAGTCGGTTGTTCGACCAGATCGAACTGAATATTCAGTGGAGACGCCTGAACGAAGGGCCGCTACAGCAGTGGCTTAAAGACTGGAGTAAACAGTCCGGAGGGAGTGGCCATTGAGGTAGGGGCCATCAACATGAATATCTCTGTTTTGTCTTTCATAATTTTGATTTTCAATAACCTTGTGATAATCACGGTATTTCTGCTTTTTTATCGACTTTGCTCTCATTTCTCCACATCCATGTACCTTTTCGCCACAAAATACTCGTTATCAAGGTTGCTAGTCGTGATTTGCTCGGCATATGGTTTATTTTCATAAACGTGAATAAAGACTTTGTATGAACTACTTCTTCATGAATGAAAATGATGAGATCAAACTCCACCGATAGGAAACCTGAATGATGGCATTAGATAGCCTGAGCAAAAATCAATTTAGGCATTCCATCACGTGGAAATCACTATTTCTCTTTAAATTTCTTAAGTAAAAAGTAGTGCTATGAATTGACATGGTTTCCTAAACCCTCACTTATACCATGAAAATTTATGTCAACGTTATACAACCACAATGATGCTGATATATTTGGAAAACTCCGGACCGCAGGTGTCTGCGGTCGGCAACGAAGACGCTGTTACCATTTCAAGGGATTAACGCGCTCACCACCACACCATGCCGGTCATTCGTTTCGCCTGCCTCAGCTAGTTCATCCTGTTAGTGCTATTGACTATGGCAGCAAGGGTCGGCAAACTTATCTTTCTTGGTAACTTCGGAACACTGAGGAATTCGTTCACATCTTTACTTAGAAATTTCTCGGTGACTTTGTGAGGATCCTTCGGTACTCTTCTTCAGTGTTGCCAACGGCGGCTCTCGTCCATATAGCAGATTAAAGTAATACAACGTTCGCTGAATTAAAAGCGTTGTTAGACAGAAGTTTCTTTTATTGAAAATATAAATTTGCCGACAAGTCTTATCAATTCTTCTCAGGAACTACCCCTTTAAAAGACTGGTGGTGATTAAGGAAAAAGACAAACGCTGATGGAGTATCATTATAAGTCTTTTGGCCTTCACTGTCACGTAAAGGCTGGAACATTAAACCGATTGTAAATAAAGGTTGAGTTAAGCACGGTAGTATTCGTTGACGTCCACCACTGCGACTGTTCCCATAGAGCCTCTAGTTATAACAGCGAAATTAGCAGTCAACCTTCCGAAAGAGAAGCAGTCGTATAAAATGGTTACAAATACTTCAGTTTAGTGAGAATTTAGTGATTGCCTGTCATGGAAAATCGTAGGGTGTCCGACTGAGTTATTACGGGTGAAAGCACCGCTTGGCATTTGCGGTAAGTTGGATGGAAGCGAAAAACGCGTCCAGTACTCATGCACATCCCTCAGAGAGGATAACCATTGATGATAATGTAAAGGTAAAGATAAAGTTACGGTTGAGCTCTTGAAAGGATGCCGATGGATACAGCCTAAAGAAATCGAGAAAGGATTTGTAGAGCGTTTTATAAGGTCACCTGGGTTGACTGCTAAGGCTACTGTTACCTCTTCATTTTCGCTGATTTTCTCTTCTCTGGTTGACGGAAAGTTTGATTTACTTTTGTGCTGTTTTATTGTAGACTAAGTTTTGGTAAAACAATTTCAATAGATAGCCATACACCTCTTGTGAACCCCTGTAGGAAAATCGTAGCATTTCGAATGCCAATGGCGACGTGTGTTTTCAACTTTCGTTTAGGATTCTTTCTCAGCAACTGATTCCATCTTTACAGAGCATAGCTTTTTCATTTTACCCAAAATCAGTATACAACACACTACTAGTCCAAGTACTTCCGACATTCGAATGGTTTTCTTAGATACATAATCCACGGAGGCCTCTAAACTTGCTCCGTGTAGCTGCGGTTGCTGCTTGAGGATTTTTAAGATTCGTCATGAAGGTGATTGAACGGTGGTCGAATCGATTCTCTCCGGATCCTGAGATAGCTGTGTTAAAGCGTTCTAGCGCGAACTGGGGGAAGAGAGCCCCTCTTATACAAGACTGGTACTGAGTTTTCGATCCCGGAGGGGCGAAAGGAGTGATAGGCCCGGGGTATTATCGAGCCAGTGCCTGGATAAGTTGGGCAGTTAACGTAATGGACGAGATCACCACCACTGCGTTACACCCTCCCTATTCACCATAAGACTCGTTATTAACGTTAATGTGAAAAGGTCAGGTTGTCGTTGTGTATTGAATGAGACTACCATCGTTAATAGACAGAGCCTAAAAGAAAGAATCAAATCCTTTACGTTTGCAGTCGAGTTCTGCACAGCAACAGTCTTCTCAGCTGGAAAGCGTGGAAGTAGTTCTGCTCCATTACGCGCTTCAAGCAACGAATCGTCACACTGAGAAGGGGGGTGGGCTCCATGTGCATGGGATAAGGTGGAAATAGTTTCAACCGTGTTTGTGCTGTCGAAACCTCACACTTACGTGGCTTGATTGAAGAGCGTATCTTTTTGAAACTATATTGATTAGAAAACTTTATATCTGAGAAGCTTAGAGATACTCTTATAAGGTCAGAAAGGGTTTTTTAGATAGACGGAGATCGGTTTCCAATGAAAGATAAGCACTGGAGAATCGCATGAGGAGCCAACATCACTCTTCTCGAGACCACCTCATTAGTATTCGTGATTTCGTTCCATGAACACGATGAGATTCATCGACCGTTCCAAAGCAGAACTTCGAGTAGGGGAATCAAAGTCTGCTCCTGATGGGTTATCCACGAAATTTTTATCGAAAAAGATGTGTAATTTGAAGAGGGTATGATTTTACCGCTTTCCGGGAAAAGTAGAGAGGATGTTCACTTCATGAGAGTCGAAATGTAATAAATGTGATTGGTGGTGAATTTTGAATGTATCCCAATCACATACACATTTACTTTCTTCCTTAGCTGTTAGTCCCTCTCTATTTTAACTCCAGCCAACTAGTAAGTATTCTTTTTGTCAAAATATCATTGCAAGTGCAGGAGAAAAGTGAACTGAAGGCCTATCTTGATGATTTCAAAGCTGCTCTTTAGAGGAAGACACTGAAGAACTAACAAATGCACCCGATTTTGAGCACTTTCTACCCCCTAGCCCAAACAGTTTCATTAAAGGAACGCTAACACCGTCCACATGAATGTGCCTGTATGTTTTGCAAGTGTGAAACACCTGTCCTCAACATTGATTTTCGACTTTTATTTTACTCCTAACAAAAAATATCGCCTGTATTGTTTGCGGCAAACAAATTTGCTCAATTGCTGTTTAGTAGGCTTTTGAAGTATAGGAGTAAATACAGTCAATGACAAATGCAATCTTAATGGGTATCAAATCATTCAACCTGCTCTCAATTACCAGGGCGGTCTATTGTTGATTGACGCACACTTAAGGTGCCAGCTGACTACCACACTTTTCCTACAAATCCTTTATTTCCGTTTTCATGGTGAGAAAGTTATTAATAACACGTAACTCTGTCGGTGAATAGGCTTGATGTAAGACGGGTCACTGAACCTACATATCGAATTTTTTTTTAACCTGGCACATCTGGTCGGGTCAAAAGCTTTCTACAGGCCGTCGGTGTCCATAAAGAAGAGTAAGGCGATAAATCAGTCGGGGCAAGTATAAATGAGGACAACTTGTTGTCCAAGCTCAGTGGAATCCGATTTGCGACACTGAGTTCGACAGGTCACCGACAGACCAAAGGTGTGATCTGTACAAAACGATCGTTGTAGTACCAGCCACTCAAAGCGCTTCGTGAGGGCTGACCGCAGTTACTCACATGATTCTCATCAGTTCAGCAAACAAACGAAAAAAGAATGCAAGAGATCTGGTCATTGGATAGAGATACAGTTGCTGACGAATAAGTCGACTTAACTGCTCTCTAGTGATATCACAAAAAACACTGATTGCGGAAATCGAACGCTTCGACTAGCAAGTGATTAGTTGTTGACGAAGACTGAGATAGAAAAAGTGCGTGCTCACTGGAGAATGTAACCTTGGGCTCTATGTGATGGTTATGACGGTTTTGTTAACGGAATCGAAACGTTTTACATTACTTTTGAACTTCTTTGACTGTACTGGTATAAGAGTTGGAATACTGTATGGTGCAAAAATATTCGACAATTTGATAACCTCCAACGAATGAATTACAGGACGCATTGTTTCTTTACAAACAAATCATCTACCTATTAATTCTACTATTTTCAACGCACCGGCTTTTTCACACTTTAACTGCAGTTATTTCAGGCTGTCTGAAATACTGCTTCCAGAGCATCAAATTCATATTGTGTTGCTTCATTACTTAGATACTTGGATGGCACGTCTTCAGTGGTTGTGCGGCGCCTAGCATAATTTCCATTTTTTGGAGTATTGCTGGTTTAAGCTGTTGAGGCTTCCTGCAGTCTCGAGGTCAGCCTATCCAATTTCTGTCCCAGGTCGCCACTACCTCAGATAGTCCCGCCCTTGTGGATCAGAGGGAGATTTGCCGCCATGCGGCTAGTTTGATACCAGGACGGTGATGGATCCTGGTAATGTTTCACTCCTGGCTGGGCTTCCTAATGGAAACGCCAGACTCCTCAGTTTGCAAGACCCTGCTGGGGGATGAATCTTCCCGCTGTACATCGCAGTCCAACACCCACGAAGTCCTCCCAGCCACGATTAGGCGGTTGACCGTTGCGAGGATGATTGGAGGTAGGATGGTGAGGTTGTTGCGTCATTGATATAAATATAGCTGTGCCTTCGCGAAAGCAATCAGAAAAGTCATCAAAACGTGAGACACGAACGCGCTCCACATCGAAGAGTGTACAGGTATTTTGAAAAGTTCCAGTACTGGGATATTAGTCCGAATAATGAAGAACGTCTTTGACTCTCGTCAAAATGACGTTGATCTTCAGATGCGATATTGGAAGCTGACGCTTTGGGTTACTTTACATCCAAAAGTGGAATCTCAGCAAATAAAGAGAAGATGGCAAATAGCTAAAAAATGTTCTTTGCACTTTAGATTTTCCAGAAACCCTCTCTTCGACATGTTCGTTTTGTTGCGCCAGACTATTGCTCTTTGAGCATACAACATGAAGACTGCGGACAATGGACAAGCGGAAATTCCTCCACACGAGTTCTGAAGCCCTGCAAGTAGGAAGAGAGTTTTGCTGTGGTTGGATTATAAATTATTAAGAAGCCTTCTTCAAAATTGTTCGATTTTAACACAACTCTATTTTCCAACGAGAGGTTGGGTTATTTACCTATTGAACAAAATTCTGCACTTGTGGCTGCAATAAAGACGATAAATGCAGTTGCGACCTCGTGTAAGGTTTCTAAATCATTTCTCGTAAAAGAAGTTATTGAGATGCTTGAATAAGCGATAGTCGGTGAACGAAAGGACCAGCGGGTATGGTGGACTTGCAGGACGTACTTCGTCGCTGTGGCGCAGGCGCCCTGCAATACACATGAGATCGATCCACGCGTCCTAGGCTCGCCAAGCCTTCCACCCCTCCTGGTTCGGTAAATCAACACCAGACTTCTCTGGGAGGATAGCAACAGTGGCTCGATACATCGGTAGGCCACCGCGAGTCATTGTTAAGGCCAGATATGCACTCAATCATTTCTAGCGATCCTTAATGAGGTCAAACGCATAGCGCATCCCTCAGGAATTGTTCTACACTGAGATTTTTGTCCTTCTTTAAACCTTAATCTATTCAGAGCACTATACATAGATATATAAGAAAGGCAAGTGGGATAAAATGCGTGTAGAAAAAATAAATCGTTGAAAATGGAGGATTCGGTGAAAAATCAAATATCAGAATATTTCCCATTTCAACAATGAATATTAACCAGAACGGAAGCTGATAGGATCGTTTTTCAGCTACACCCATCGGTTTTGTCGTTTTCATCCATGGTTGGCAATAGTTGGTTTTTTCCCTCGCAAAAAGGTGTTCGTTACTTTCACAATGTTCATAATTAGCTAGCAGTTGCTCATAAACTGATCATTGATGGTGAGCTAATAAATAGAAAACAGCTGGGATCAGAACCCATACTTTAATAGAAGGCCGCGGATTTATAAATACTTATTTCTTAGCGCATAACGGAAGCTTCGCACTCTATACAATTGTACGCCGCTGGTCGACAAGCTTTTGTGAGCTACATAGAGGTCGTTTTCTTTCTACTGCTTTATTCTGGCGTACAGACCTTTTTCATTTCCTAAAATCTCTGCAATCAATCGATACGTGCGCATAACAATAATGACAAACTGCAATTTTTGTCCACAATGAAGATTCACGAAGATTGAAAACAAACCACCCATGCTTATCCGAAGGCAGTTACGACCCTTACGTTTTGGATCGTTCCTTATCAACTGTCATCAATGTTCACGTAAAACTTGCAAGTTTTGTCTGCAATAAGTAATTCTCGGGTAGCAGATCGCATCGATGATGGGTATATGATGGGTGTATACATTGAAGCTAACTGAATATCGAAAGACCCAGGAGTTATTCCGAATTCGCAGCATTCCTTCAAGCCATGAGATCAGATTGCATTTCCATTACTTCTAAGCAGCTGCTCGAGTAGAACTGCAATACGTTTAATATGGCTAGTAATAGATGTATAGCTGTATATGAGCAGAACATTCTGAATTAATTCCTATCCAAATGTGGCTGAGAGTAACCCCTAGTAAAGGCTACAACCTACTTATCGAAGAAAGTAAAAGTTGTGCCGAAATTTCCTCAATTCCTCAAGCAGAAAGACCAGATGGAATCTCCTCTACCACTAACGAGCTGTTCGAAAAAAGGGAAGTAAAGCTTGATCTTACTGCAACACATTTAACACAACTAATAGTCAGTACCAGTTCCAGAGAAGCTTTGCAAAATGATCTACATCGCTACGAACAAAAGAGACTGTAGGAAGCAATGCAAAAAAAGGACCAGTCTGAAGAAATATGGTCGGGCCACATGTGTGTTTAGTGTTCCGGTGCCGCCCCTGATGAACGAAGATGGGATCAATAGAGTCTCCGGCTACGGTATTTAATTGCTAAGGTAAAGGTTCTATAGCAAATTTTTTCTTTCCACAATCCCTCTCCCAGACCCTGAAATCTCCATTGGAAAAAACCACCTAGAATTCTTCTCTCTAAAGTCCGAGTCACGATAGAAATCATGTTTAAAAGGCACAGGTCTATTACTTGATAACATTACCACTGATCTTCCTACTGCTGGAACTTACCAATGACATGCACTAAACCACATGATATCCCATCTTCAAAATAAGAAAACATCCTCTATCAACGGAGGACGCCGCGCACGGTCATATTGTGAAAAAAGTTGACCAAAGGAATCTTTGTAAGTACTGCCCGATAAGCTTGCTGAATATACTTTATGAGTTCTTCACGAAGACTATTTTGTCGTGAGCATCAAGGATACCGTATGAGGTTCGAACAATCAAGAAAGTAAGATTTCCCCAGAGATTTTACTACATGGAGTATATCGAAACCTTGACCAAAGCCATAGAATTTTGTCGGGAATTCCACCTGCCACTGGTCCTCGCTCTTGTCGACTATGAAAATGGCTTGGCAGTGTCAAAACGGGCGCAGTCTTAATATCGTTCTTTGACAAAAAAGTGAGCCGTCTTGAATAAGAACTTTCTCTGACTGTTATCGAAACTCAGCTGCGGAAGTACAGCTTTACATCGACCTTTTACTATGAGAAAAACCGTAAAACCTGAAGTGTTTTGTATAAACCTCTAAAATCCAAAAATATACCCCAAAGAGGTGTATCTTGTGAGCAGGCGTGACCTAGCGCCATGCGCCAGACAGATTCTTTGAACTGAGCCGGGCACCTCGGTAGTCCATGTAAGATTATGTGCGACTGCTCCCCACCAAATAAGTGGAAGACTTGCAAAGAGCAAAATGGTGAGTGTTTAAATCGTTGAGATTACATGGGATTACTTCAGAGCCGATGATCCGTGTCGACGCTCACAACTCTTCGTACTCTCGATCCGGTGTCTTCGACGTCGGGTCTCTGAGATCTGGACTATCCGTCAAATGAAGAAATCTCACTGGTGGTTTTTTTTATGGAGAACCATTGTTGTTGCTATGATCGTTCGATGACAACAACTTGTTTTTTCCATGCAGTTCATCCTGTAGAAATCGACGTCATTATCAGCTAGCACAAAGATTATTAGCATTTCAAAAACCGACTTTCCTTCAACCTCGATATGCCTAAACGGCACACGTCAATTGTTGAATTTACACGAGTTTGATAAACAGTCTTATTCGGCTAACGTTCTGACATCTTCGGCTTTCTCAGAGGTGTCTTGAAGAACGATGAGTGTTTGAAAAAAGTTGTTTACTAGACGAACAAGAATTTATGTGCTAAGTTTTGTCTGCTGAACTTGTGAAAGTGTTTGGCTGAGTAAACTGCATGTCAATTTGACCCTTCTAGGCTCTGAACAATGTGAAATCGCCGAAACGTCAGCCGTTATGTATTAATAAGTGCTGTGATAACAACCTCGTGTTAGCTCATCAAGAAAAGCAACGCATTATAAAATCCAATATTTTCTGCCCTGATATTTACCTTTTTAATGTATTTGTCGCTCCATTCTCTTTGAGAACACACGTGATTACGTTCTCCATAAAAAAATTTGTTACCTTAATAAGCAGCGGTGAGAAATATCTCAAAGACGAAGTCCATTTTTTTGCATAAGGTCTTTTAATAAACATAAGCTGGCATGTAAAATCTAAACCCGTCTAAAAAATTGTTAACCGAGGCTCAAGTGCTGATGTACCAATCCAGACAAGCAACATGTTTGAAGTCTCAATTTCGGTTTTTCTTTGACGTTTATTTCTCGGGACTGGTTATTTTGTGGTGGGCAGGTAGAAGAATTTGCAGATAAAACTTTCCGTTACAGTACCCTCACCTGCTCGAATAGTGGCGTGAAGCGCTGTCGTCTTCGAACAGCCTTGACCGTTTGACAGCAAAGGTGCTTTGAACACCCAGTTGAGAGCCCCGTCGAATATGACTACGTGGAGCTTCCGTAGTATCGGTGGAGACCATAACCAGAAAATTAGGTCAAAACATCAGTGGATTATATTTAAACGGAAGATGTGTTATTATCTCTGAAAGCTTGTTTATATTTGTGGATAAATGAAGACAATCCTTTCTTTCACTGGTTCCTAGTGTTGATTTGTTCTGTCAAGCCTAGATAGATGCTAATGTCGTGTTGGACACAGAGGACAATATCTAGGAATTTGTGTAGGATTTTTTAAATCGTTTTTCGGATCAATAAACACATATTTATCCAAGACGGATAGAAAATGCAAAAAAATATCCACGCATGTATAAAAAACTCTCCAGAGCACCTTTAAAGAAACATTGACAACCGGAAGAAAGCATGCATGATTGACCGGAGTGGTGAAATGCCACATTGGTAACCATGTGCTCACAAATGATGTTAGATCATTCTTTCATGGTAAGATGAGGGTTCAAAGTTGTCGGAAAGGAAAGGCATCACCTCTCAGCATATATAACATGAACGGTGAAGTAAGACTTTCGGGTCAAACAGTGAGTGGTTATCTTAACACCGAATACGTTGAGAAGAAATGTACGAGCAATCCGTGGAATCATAGAGAATTCAGTGGAAAAGCAGCGAGTTGCAATAACCAGAAAACTATTGAAGATCAGAGTTATGAAGGAGACAGAGATATTGACGAATGACGTTAATGATGTTTTTGTCGTCGACTCGCATCCCATTCATAAAGCCACCGACGCATCGGCTCTACATTAAGCCGTCTCCACTGAATATTCAGCTCGATCTGTTCGAACGTGCCACTGAGAGATTCTTTAAAATGCTCCAACTGAAAAAGGAATGAATTGGTCTTAAAATTACCAAAATGACATAGAGAGCTGGCCAATAATAAGCCCAGTTGCATCCAGCATCCAGTGATGCTCTGTGGGTGACGAGTTGAGCTTTTAGTTCGTTTTCGCACTATTTAGAGTTGCGTACTTCTCCGCTTGTAATCAGAATCACCGAAGATGCGACAGTTCATCAACGCGGCAAAGGGCGGACCTCATACATCGTCAGCTCTTCAGTTACCCAGTTTCACCGAAACGAGCAACTCCACTGGTAAATACTACTCAATTCATCACACCATTGATGGCTCTTTTGTGCGAGTTCATTTATTTAACTAGTTATCTAACTCCCATTCATACTTATCTGCGAGAATTGCGTAGAATAGAATTGTGTGTGCCTATGTAATGAAAAATAAGGTGCAATGTGAAAACATGGAGAAAGTTATCTTATTAGGATACTGAGACAGAGCGCGTGTGGAGCAGTGGTCGGATGCGCCCTGCAACACACACAGGGAATCGATCTCCGCGCCCATGGCTCACTAAGCCTTCGATCCCTTCGGAGATGGCAAATTGGTACGAGACTTGTCTGAAAGGATAGCAGCACTGGCTCGATACATCGATAGGTCACCGCGAGTCGTTGCAAAGGCCAAATATTCATTCAATTGCCTCCAACGATGCTTAATGAGGTCGAATGCATGGCGTATCCCTCAGGGATTGATCAACGCCGAAAGCTTTATCCTTTCAGTATTGATTCATAACAATAAAATAGTAATAATAATTAGTCAAAATAACAAATGATATGAACAACGATAACAAAACTAGCCTGCTTATTGTGGAGGAACGCTTTCACTTCTTCCAGATCCTCTTGAGAGCTCATTTCTTCGATTATTGCGCCTATGGTTATCCGTAAACGTCTCGAATCCTTGCCAAGCCTATATAATCATCATTTTATCGTTTACTAGATTATACGCAAAAAAAATTTCGTGATAAAAAACAAGGGCGTTACTGTTCCATGTGAGCTTCAAGAAAGATAAAAGCAGTTCTTATCTGTTCCATAAGGCTTCGTTTCACATTGATTAACAAAATTCCCAAGTCTAAACTATTAAGTGAAACCATTAGGATACATAATCACTATAGCTTTACTACAATCACACTAATTAGCTGAGAGACAAGCGAAATGAAGGATCCGCATGGTGAGGTGGTGCGCACTTTAGCCTCCGGAAAGGCTAATAGCGCATTCCTCACGTACTGCAGAAACCTGCGGTCCGTAGAATAAAAAGCCATCACTGTGATTTCAACTAATCACTATTTCCATTCGCTTATTTCACATAGTTGACGGTTGTGCAGGCCATAAAATTTCGATTTGTCCTATTGTCACGAGACCGTCATCCATAAGGTTGACGACTTCATCTGTAGGGTCAACTACCATTTGAAGATCGCTTGACGAATGATGGTCGAACGCGCATTTTTTTTTGGAATTCCACGGCAGACATGCTATAGGCTTGCTAGTTCTAAACCACAAGCAGCCATGGGTCTTCACAGAATAGGAGGTTTCCTATCGTGAGAATAAGATTTTTCTTGAACGTGACGATTACGTGCAGCGATGCTCGAGTAATCAACGGACCGATTGGGGAAAATGTGATGGAGCGAATCTATTCTCTTTTCTGCATTGCCGAATATGTTGTGGGTAAACGTTTGGGTGGAGCTGACGTTGTGCGCTTTTTGCAAGCATTTTATACTCCTTTGCTCTCTCAGTGAGGCAAATAGACTTCCAACTGCCGAAATTGAATGAGTAAGAAAAAGTTCTTTACGAAATGGTAGAGTAATCGAAACAAAGATAGAGCTAAACTCTTCCAATGAAGCTTAACTGCAATGATGCCACGCAGTTGTTATAACAGAAACGTAGACGTTATGCCGCAAATTCGCTTACAGACTGTTGAGCAAAGACCTGCCAATCTTAAGAGTTTAAGGTAGGAAAACAGTACTCAAACATCGTCTGTTCCACACAAGAACAGATGGATGAGTGCTTTGAATTGTTAAACCGACAGTCAGAGTATATAAAATTTACACGAGAAAAATCAACCGAGAACTGGCTTCCATTCTTAAACATCCAAATAAAGCTCTCAGTAAGTGGTTATGTAACAAAATGGTATCGCAAGCCAAGTAGTAAAACATTCTAGTTCACTGCCTCTCCTCTCATCCTTCACACATGAAAAAAGCACTTGTCAAAAACATGTACCGTACTGCTAAAAATGTGTGTACAGGAGAAGAGAAAAGGAAGGAATCGCAAAACTTGGCACGAAAAATAGCCATTTCCAATGGCTACGAAGTAGAAGCCACTCGGGTTAGAGGAAAACGTAGGGTAGTTCCCCAAAATAATGTTTCGGACGCAAGTAAGATCCCCTTTAAGCTACCCTTCATATCAAATGAGGTAAGTCACGCCATTAAAAAGTGCTTAAGAAAAAGTGGTCTTGAAAATTATGTAACGATTATTGACATCCCACCCAATACCCTACGCCACCAGTTAGTTCGAAACCGTCTCTATGATCGTTTGTGCAGCTCAGAAAACTGTATATCTAGATGGGAAAGTTAAAATCCATCTAAACACCCCTCTAGGTACGCATAGGGCACAAAAGCACAACGGCGATGATTTTGAAGTGAATGTGCGGATCCTAGCGCAGGAATCAAAAACATCAACGCGCAAAACTCTTGAGGCGTTTTGGATAAATTTCAAAAATCCAAAGATGAACCAGAAAGACGAATGCCTCACTATCACGCGTGAACTGGCGCCCTATTTCAAAATGAAATTTTGAACCCGGGGTGTGTCTTGCTTGCGACCCCACGTAAACAACGCGTGGGCCAGCCCCGCACGTAACATCACGGTGAGTGGCCTTTCTGTTCAATATGGCGTCTATTTGAAAGTTTGATCTTCATTAATGTTTTAACCTTTTTTTCCACCGAATAATAAAAATATTCTAATATAAAATACATCCAGGCTCTGAGGAAGGCGAGGTCGCCGAAACGTCAGCCATCGATCAATAACATCAAAAACAACGACAACGACAACGAAGACCTCTACCAACCTCACGTCAGTTTAAGAAGATCAGTTTATAAGATCATATAAATAAATATATCAACTATCTATGTCGACGTTTATAGAAAGTCGGTTTTTCGAGTACCCAAACAGCAATATATCTGCGAATCGGAAGTTGTGCTATAGAACGCATAGTTTACGAACAAGGAGTATCTAATTTAGTCATTTAACAGAATTTTATGATGCGAATAGCACAGTGGCAGTGATGTTGATCATCACGAGCATGGAGTTAGTTTGATCCTGCTTCGGACCAACCAAGCCTCTCATCCTTCCGTGGTCGAGAAATTGGTACCAGACTTGTCTGGGAAAAAATCACTCTTTGCAATCGAATTGGGAACGCTCCAAAATCGCTATCTCAGGACACCAGAGAGAATTGCTCGACCAGCATTCTACGATATTTAAGATGAAATGAAAATCTTCAAGCAACAACGGAAGCCACACGTAAAGTTTGAAAAACTTAGTGGATGATGGATATGAGGACACGAAAGGAATGCGAGAAGTGCTGGGATCCGAAAGCTGGGATATAACTGAACAAAAAACCTGAGTATGATTGCAAACAGGTACAGAATTTTCGCAACCTACAATTTAAGGAAATGCTGAAAGTTGACACGAAAGAAACGCCACGTGAGCGCTCTGGAGGCGCTGGTTTGCGCGAGGTTCGACAGAGTGGTAGGAACCATGTAAAACCGAATCGAACCATCGAGGCAAAAACGCAACATTCTGAAAAGACTTGAAGATAAATCCGATAGATACGAAAAAATGAAATGCACAGCTGAAACTGCCTAGCAATTCATGAAAAATTAAACAGTGAAAGTAGTAATATTCCGTTATTTATTCAAGTTAGCGTGTTGTACATGTTCTAAGTGACGCGTGTGGCGCAGTGGTCGGAAGCGCTCTGCAACACACACATGGAATCGATCGGCGCACCCGTGGCCCACCAAGCCTTCTATCCCTCCGGAGTCGGCAAGTTGGTACCAGACTTGTCTGGGAGGATAGCAGCACTGGCTCGATACATCGGTAGGCCACCGCGAGCCATTGCAAAGGCCAGATATGCATTCAATCTCCTTCAAACGAAGCTTAATGAAGTCGAATGGTGAATCCCTCAGAGATTGGTCAACGCCGACAGCTTCATCCTTTATCCTTATCCTGTAGTGTATTGTATTTCTTCGAAAGGTGTTGTTTTTTCACCCATGAACGAAAAATGCATGATCGCATCGACGGTGAGGGATAGACATAGATGGATGAATTTGGATTACTATAGAAAAAGAGAATAAAAAACCGAGTGGAAGTATAACTAATATATAGCACAGTTGCACAGTTGTGGCACATTATTGTATGAATAATGAAAGTACAGAATCTTTTCGAAGATCTTGCAACTTGCAACTAGAAAGAAACATATAGCTGGTAAAGAAGAATAATAAGAAATTACTAAGCACTGTTGAAGAGAAAGCAAAATGTTTCAAGTCAACTGAGACTGGAAAAATCTATAAAACTGAAGTAGACCACCGAGAAATGAGTGTTGATCGTGTGGTAGATGCCATGGCACCAAGTAGTTGAATCTTCTTCTCCCAAGTTGTTGCCTCATCATAAGCTCTGTAAGCGTTTACCCATGCGGTACGACCTCCTTGGTGGATACCTTCATTCAAAACCACACCAAAAAGATCAGGTGACGGCCTGAAATCACCCAAGTTATCGAGATATTCGTAGAAGCTTAGGTGAAGAAATCCTTTGAAAGATAAAGTGGCCGGTTCATGTTCGTTGTAACAACACTTCGGCTGAGTTGTTCGATATACCCGTTCGAAAACTCGTAGAGACCCTTATCAGAAAACAAATGCTGGAAATCGCAGCAGTCTTTGAAGAAAAGCAGTTACAAGGTGATAGATCTAAGACCAAAACAAAGTTCTATGTTGTAGACCTAAATACACTTCCACGCGGACTTCTCAGCAGTCCAACAAGAAAGCAAGAAACCTTGTCAAACCAGTTACATAGTCGTTAAGCTGCTATTAAACTGACGCCCAACCTATTATCCGTGAAGAGGTAGGTCATTTTTACTTCCACTAGTACTCAGCACAAAACACGCACCTCTTTCCTTTGGTTGTCCACTGATTAAATCGAAGTTGAGCCTGCTTAATACAATGTGGAATTCTCAAACGGCAAGCAGTTCTGATCAATTCCGCCTTTAAAGAGACAGTTTAGCCCTCGAAGTAAATATGAGAGGTCATTGGAACAGAAGTAAATATTGAGAACTTATTATACCTGCAAGCTTGTTTGGGCTGGCGACATTGAAGTATTAGTGTTCCAACCAATTCTTTCATACGGCCGTAAAACTAACGTCCTTTGAAGGTCCTGAAGATTTTGTTCTTTTTAAACTTATCGAGATCAGTCTATATTTCAATAAATTTAAGCTATGTGCGAATGAATGACGAAAGCACGAAGAGACAAAAAAGCCAAAGATTACAATCAGAACTTTCATGTACTCCTGTTCAGCAAAATGGTCAACTCAGCAGGGAATGCATGTCTCAGCATCGCTCTCATTTCTTTCCATTGTGATCATCACCTATCGAATCAATGAGCTTTGACGGCGCTTTAAGGTTATATGAAATTCGACCTAGAGGGGAACGTTGCCAACTGTGCATAAAATTTGATGGCGTCCATGACTCATGATTATAAATGGTCTTCGTTGGTCCCTTCTTTTCTTTAGTTCTGCTGTCCTCTTTCATTCCCCAAACACTCTGCACCAAAGCGACAGTGATTTCGCAGAGAGGGTCATCTACTTTTTATACGCTACTACAGACTGAAGAAAGCTGTTAAGCTATGAGGTTCACCTATTAGTCTAAAACCAACAACTGAAGGTGGACCATTTTTGAACACCTAGGGCAGGTCAGGAAAAATGAAGCATTCAGCGTCGATCTATTGATGCGCCATAAATTCGACCGCATTCTCAGCATTGCAGAGGTGATTGAATGCCATATTTGGTCCACATAACAGCATTTCATCGCATAACAACCTATCAAGACAGTGCTATTTTCCTCCTTGATAAGTATGCTAGAAATTTGCACGTACGCATGCCTACTAAATAATAACAGTAAAAATAACGATTGCTTATTTTTGTTTATCTCCATAATTTTTCAGAAAGGCAGACCCGGGATAACCTTGCCGGACAATGGTTTCTAGCTTGAATACATCGAACGGACACCCAGATACATATCTTTGTGGAGGGAGGGTTGCTTTTTTAATAAATATAGTAAAACAATGTTTAACGTTTTTGTTTTCTTCCTTCTATAATTTTCCGCTGACGGGTGATTGCTGTGGCAAAAAGATCGATAGAAATAGCTGAGACAGGCGAAACGAAGAACCCGCATGGTGTGGTGGTGAACGCGTTACTCCCCGGAAAGGACAATAACGCGTTCGTTCCCCACCATAGACACCTGCGGTCCAGAGCTTTGCAAATATCTCAGCAACGTTGTGGTTATAGTAAAACACTTCAAAATCATCTCGTAAGTTTGTATTATTTGATTATTACTCTTATCTATGAGTAATTGCCGATTTCAAACCATATGTTTTTCTTAATATAGAATATTCTTCGCATTTTTCCGTGTTCGTTTTCTCCTGCTGTGTGGCCATTGACTTTATTGCTTATAAAGTGGTACGGGATTCGCTATGTTGCATCGACTTCAAGCAGTCGTTTGACCAATCGCAGGAATCGCTGTCATTGCGGAGGAATCCAAACCGCAGTGCTGCAGCCTTCCGTTTCATCTACAACGCCACGCCTATGGAGATGATTTCGCAAGGCTCTCTTACAGTTGTATCAAGATTCCAAAAGAAGCACTCTCGATCAGAATATCAACGCGGGAAGAATTCCACAGAAGCTGGAGTGATAGGTAAAAGCATTGCACCAATTTAATCACCTCGATGGGTGACAGTTGCAGGCAATGAAACTAATGGAATAACGGCTGCCATCTACACTACAAGTGAAGATGAGCCATTTAAATATTTGCTGAAAGTGACCTAAGGAGTACATACATTCTCTTGCACAAAATCAATGCCCACCCTGAAAATGTGTGCAAAAGGAGTTTCCTCAATAAGGTTTTCAATGTACTTCATTTGCTTGCTGATCATCTTCCAAACTGGGTAATCCATCTCTTCTAAATTAGAACCGTGTTATTCATGGATTTTTTGAAAACTGCTATTTCTCTGGTCGAAAACAAGCCAGTTGATCAAAAATACTGTACCTGAAGCGTATAGAAGAAGGTTAAGATAGGCTTCAATGTTAAGTTTCGACGACTTTGCGAAATCGAACGCATCGGTAAGGATCATTGTCCGATCGACAACCGAAATCGCCTTTAATATCGATTTATTTGAAGAAAGATGTTCATCTACGTAAATCTCGAACAGATTGGTTGAAGGCTTGGTTGGTACGTCAGCATGTAGTAGTAAAACGGTCTTAACGTGGATTAAAAGAGACCTTATGGTTACCCTCAAACGCCAGTACACAGGCAGGAGATTGACTACGTCTGTGTAGCATCAAACTGGCCTAGGTGTGGTTGAACATGTACTGCTGCATTTCGTTGTTTTAGCCAAAAGCCGGAGTTCAAATGACAAGGAACGTTGGAATTTTGGAAGGAGTACTGGAATTGCATGGTGCAGGAATATTTTACAACAAAACGCTTTTCTAGAATCCTACTACTATTCATAAACACATACCCTTAGTAGCAAGATGTTCGGTGCTCATAAATTCTTTGGGAATACTCCATATATTCGTATCTATTAAGCATCGCACAGTAAATTCAATGAAAGTTTCGAATATACAATGACCTTTGGGGGAATAAGTAATGTATAGAATCGGAGTTTTTTGTTCTTCCAGACTTGTCTGGCCCAATAATGTTCAGCCATATGGCCCTGAATAAAGTAGGTAGTCGTTTGGAAGTAACGCCGATCATCACTTGCACGGTGCTGGTTCGACCCAGCTTCGATCCAATAAGCCTCTTATTTTTCTGGAGTAAGAAAATCGGTACCAAACTTCTTGGGGAATTGTTAGCTCTCTGCAATCGATGCAGAAACGCTCGAGGCCGACCATCTCGCGACCCCAGGGAGAACCGAGTCAACCAGAATTCAACGACTTTCGTGACAAAAGGAAAATCCTCATGCAGCAGCTGAACCCACAAGCAACAATATAAAAGACCTGCGAGGACGACGGACGAGTGAAAACAAGTTAAATGCAAAAAGTGCTAGGATCAGCACAGTAGATATGAAGACGAGTCTTGTAAAAAAAAAGTATATTTCCTTGTTTACTTACCGTATGATCGGTGCGCAGTTGTTTCGCAAGTTCCGCATAGTTTTTCGCGTCATAGAGCACTTTTACATAGCCTAGACTTTCAGTGTTTGCTATCACCCACTTGGAGCTCTTCATCAACGGCCAGCTTACTAAAATTAACAAAGTGTTAAATGGAAATATTGCCAGTATACGTGGTGACTTAAGCAGTGATGAACGTGGAGGGGAAAACTGAACATTTCTGACTGCTTATTCTGTCATGCAGTTAACACTTCTAACAATTTTCTGCTTCGAAAAAACAAATTGCTGCGAAAGGCGGATAGTGCAGTAACAGTGATGGCATTCATTACGAGGACTGTACTGGTTCGACACCGCCCCGCGCTCAGCAAGTCCCTCTTCCATCCATAGTCGTGAAAGCGGTACGAGACCTGACCGGAAACAGCCCACTGCTAGCAGTCGGAGTGGGAACGTTCCGTCTATGCTATTCTAAGACTCCAGGGAAGGTCGGCTGAACTAGCATTCAACAATATTTATAGAGGAGCAGAAACGCAGCAATCGAACCCACACGCGGAAAGGTCGAAGACATTCGTGGATAATCGATGCAAGGAAACGGCTCGAATGCAAGAAGTGCTGAGATCTGCACAGCAGATATGAAGGCAAACTTTTAAGTTTACGTGCAATAAACCTTCCCATGTCATACAACAACACAACACTGACTATGTAAAGAAAGTGCAAAGCAAGGCTTTCCCTTCACTCTGGCGGAATAATCGAAATACATTTACAATAAATTTTTGAGTTAGTGCATCGTCATGCGGTCTTATTATGCTCGTCCGCCATCAGCCCGTTGATTGCAGACTATGTTCGCTCCCATGAGTGTTTTGTCGCCCACCTACACTTACTTGAATACTTGAATGGCCCATGTTCACTGGTTGTGCGAACCCCAGCATAATCTCCATTTTTTGGAGATTTGCTGGTTAAGCCATTATGGTTTCCTGGAGTCCCGAGGTCAGCCTCGCCAAAGTCTGCTTCAGGTCTTCACCACGACAGGCAGTCGCAGTCCTCGTGGATCAGAGTCGCCCACCTATACCATCATTAAATCTTACCTTTATCTTGGTCGGCCTTCATCCACTGTAATCGTGACTCGGGTTGACTGTCCGTTCGATAGTGTATGGGAATCGTCCATCTGGTATTGTCTCGCATACCATCATAGAAGAAATAGCGAGTCTAGATATTTAGCAATTGCGCTAAGGTCTCACTCAGTACAAGCCTTTACTCTTAAGAGTTATTTGTCATCTTAAGTAGTCTTTTCTCATTTTCAACTGATTACCAGCGATGTCCTCGTTCTTACCTTGTCGAAATGTTTCGTTCCTAAGCAGTCTAACTTTTACCCTTTCTCTGGTAACGACATATTTTAAAGTTTTAACTGCAACTTACAATTGAAGAAGCTTCATCAAGCAGCTTTACTTCAATAGCTTACAATTTCAACCAGAAAGCTTATTTTAGAGTTGTGCAGTGTGGGAAGTTACCATCATAAAGAAATAAAACCATCAGCAAGGCGATAAACCTGTTTATTGCTTTTGTTTAGGATCTCAGAACGCTACGGGACTGCGATCAGGATTTCAAGAGAAGCACACACTTGCGATTGGCAAACAAGAATATGATGCTCTCATCCCATAATGTGAAATGGGTCTCGCACCTCACTTAAATTCTATTAACCATCGTCCGCTCCATCGAAAAAGCTCGAAAGAAAAAACATTTGCTGACCTGATTGTGCACGGTGACTTCCATGTTAGACAACGTGACAAAAATCGCTGGACATCCGGCTTGTTTAATGTAGGCGTTTGCCACATTCTGAAGGGAAATTCCATGGGGAAGGACGACGTACTGAAATCGAAGGTGTGGTGCATTAATATGGGATTGAGCTTGAGTCACAACGTTATTCGGTCATCATTCATTTAATACCTTATAATTATTGGACACTATTTTTTATTCAGAATCGTTTTATTCTTCGTCTTACACTTGTCTAGCTCTACTTCTATAAAAAAGAAGAGAGATTAGGATAGGGAAAAGCCAAAAGACATTTCAGTATTTGGGGAAATGAAAACAATTCGAAGAAATGAACAGATCAGGTTTTTTCAACCTTCTCCACGATATCCCATAATTGTGAGCCTTTTGTGTTGGCGTACGCGTATTTGTTGAGGTACTCGATGAGTGACCGCACGAACTCCTGTTCACCCATTAAAGATTCGATCATTCGTATTATCGCAGAGCCCTGAAAAATTGTCATTGCATTGAAAAATACTGGTCTCTGTTCTATATGAAAAACAAGAAGGATATTGACAGCAAGGGATGAACAACAAGTAATCGACGACAATGAAAGGCAACCCTTTACTTCAATGATGCTGAGGTATTTGCAAAACTCCGGACCGCAGGTGTATGCGGTGGGGAACGAACGCGTTATTGTCCCTTCCGGGGAGTAGCGCGTTCATCACCACACCGCGCGGGTCCTTCCTTTCGCCTGTCTCTCAGCTAGCTCTATCGATCTTTTGCAGTCAGCAATTATCCGTCAGAACTAACTGAGAGACAGGCGAAAGGAAGGACCCACATGGTGTGGTGGTGAACGCGCTAACCCCGGAAGGGACAAAAGCGCGTTCGTTCACCACCGCATGCGCCTGCGGTCCGGAGTTTTGCAAATATCTCAGCATAATTGAAGTTATATTTCACAATGTATACCCTGCCGTTAAAAAGAGTAGGCAGTAAATAATAAGTTAAAAATGGCAACCCTTTACTTCAAATCTATTAGAAAAGCGCACTTTTAGCTGCAAATGACTAAAACCGAAATTCAAAAACATGAATTTCGGTATGTTACCTCCTTAAAAACTGCTAGTAACATTGTAAAATTAATGAACACATACTCTTTGGGAAAATATGACGGACGTACCTCGTTTTATGGAATAAAAAGAGTAGAGCTTTCGGCGTCGATCAATCCCTGAGGGATGCGGTATGCATTCAACTTCATTGAGCATCGTTTAGAGGTGAATGAATTCATGTCTGGCCTTTAGAATGGCTCGCAATGGCCTACCGATGTATCGACCCAGTGCTCCTACTCTCCCAGACAAGCCTGGTACCAATTTGCCGACCCCGGAGAGATAGAAGGCATATTTCAAAATGTCATGACTTCGTCGTCACAGCAAAAACAAAGGGCATAGCCGTTTCATGATGCAAGGAGACGATACTAGATGACAAGATATTTGGTACTTCTTTTGGAGAAAGGTGATGAAGACAGTTTTACGAGTTCCAGTCAACCTCAGACGACCTCTGCTGGGAAGCAGAAGAATGGGAAAGCGTAAGACCTGTACATGGAAGCGATGATCATCAATAATTAAATGTCAATGTAGTCCCATGCCAATATCTACCATGCCAATATCTATTTATCTGCCAATATCTTCCTAGTAGGGTTTTCAGAAAATGGTCCTCACCTTTTGGTAGCTCATAACGTCAAACAGTGACCTTATGTCGAGTGAATGACTTGAGACGGGTCGTGGATTAGGTTGACCATCTTCTGCGTGACTTCGAACAACACTCTTTGTGTAAAATTGGGTCATCTGAAAAGAAGCACTCTTCTGATGACATGCGATGCCGATGATCATAATTACCACCATTGTTTGCCAAAGCTTATTTTCTGATTGGATACGGTTAACGTCGAAACACATGCGAACCGCAGAAATTGCCAAAAGAGCTAAATGTCATCAAACCTAAACTTAAGCATCGGCTATTTGATGATCGCTTGTTCGACTAATTTATAAAAGACAACGTAACTGGTTTTTTGTAAATCACTTGGGGACGAATAGGCTGGCAAAACGGGTAGACCACTCAGGGTTCATATAAAAGAGCACCTAATCGGCAAAAGTTTAAAGTCGAATGGAACTCTTCACTAGGCACGCAAGGTAAGAGAAGTGATGGCGGGAAAGATTTTAGAATAAAATTTAGATTTTAGAATAACAAAAAAGAACATTTGATTTGGGCCAACAACATAAATTCTCTCTGGTATTGATAAACACCATGAATTTCGCTTACGATATTCCAATCAGGATACAAGTCATCTATACATCGAAACTCCATATATTTGGCGAAACCTTCATTTAGCCACAGGTCGTCCCACCAATCCATCGTCACCAAATTACCAAACCACTGTAAAGAAAACAGAGCGTAGCTCTATTGAGAGCCATTATAGATTGTTGATTTCATGACTGCTGAGAAGTCTTCATGGAATATTTAGCAATTGAGCTTGAGCTTCCCTGATTCTAAGCTTTCCTTAATTTCTCGAAAGCGAGCAAAAAAAATTACTCCGCATATTTTGAAAATACTCAATATTCCCAGTTATTTCTCACATTGCTCTGAAAAAAAAACTCCGGTTTTCCATTCGCCAACCTGATGGGCAACTTCGTGACAGATAGTCATGGCGACACCTTCCTTTTCCTCATCAGTAATAACGCCTTTAGCATAAAGCAGTGAGGATTCATCAAACGTCATCATACCCCAGTTTTCCATGGCACCAGCGCGAAAATCGTCCACTGACACCAAGTCTGTAAATTTCACCATTTGATTTGGATTCCTATAAGTTAACCCTCTTCTACTCACTGTGTTCTTGCCACTTATTCTATCACAGAATAGAAGAATGAAGTTCATGGTGAGGATGCTCGCCGCTTTGTTTACGGTTCTGTACAAGTTTCTCTCAAGCCAGTAAAGCCCTTCTTGTTCGGCCGGAGTCGGTTCGTTAACGACCGAATCGTCCGTAAATTAAAAAACACCGGCGTTTCTCTTAATGTCTGACTCTCATTGGTTTGATAGCTATATTATTTAACTTTACGATGGTCTGCTCGTTACCATTAAGTTTTTCGGAGTAATGAACTTGTGCGAAGGCAATTGAAATACGATATCACCGGTTACAAATTCTGTGTTTGTAATTAGATTCAAAGTTCCACAGAATGAAGTCCTTTTCAAAACCATCCACCCTCCATTTAAGGCATTCCCCTTCGCTTATGTGGAGAGTGTATAGAAAGCTATCCCGTCCCCCATCGTTATCATACAGTTCTACTTCGAGAAGTCTTCTTTTTCTGTTTGATACTAGGTGTTCACTACCATACAAAACGTAGCACGTGGTGATTTTTACGCCTTTCAGTAGCAAAAGAAGTATCATATGGAGAATTCTCTTGGAACGAATGGATGTTGCCGTGCATTAAAATATTCCAGGTCAATATACACCGACCTCATCGGTGTGTATTAGGACCGTTCCTCATCATGTAAAAGTAGTCATGCCGTCTACCGATAAATTTTCGTGAAACATTCGGATTGCACATTGATGGCTGACAAACCAACCAAAGCATTATGCAACCCAAGGTAGTTTGCAGTCAACTGATCATCGAACTTTAACTGAAGAAAAGCTCTTCTATCTCAACTGCGTGAGCAGCGATCGCATTTAAAAGACTAGCAACAGAAGCATACCAGGTAAAACCTTCGTTGTCAACAATATATTTTTTTGTAGTTAGTAATGAACAAAGTCTTACCGATCTTATCTAGCTGGTATGGTATGCGTAGGTATTTTTCGAAGAACTCGAGAGAACGAATACCCACGTCTAGACCGAATTCTGAATAACTCAACACATCTTGAGGCGCGTACAACCGCACCTGAAGCATAATTGAATCAATAGTCGTCATCTGTTTAGATCAACGTAGGAAACACACGGACATAGAAGTCAAAAAGATGAAGCATACGGTGTTAGCTAACCCAAAGAGAAATTTCATGCATTCGTTTTCATTACGCATTGTAGATGCAAGGAAAAAAAACTATAGCAGCCGTCAGAATACCTAGAAAGTGGAAACCCTATTGGAACCTCTCAAGCTATGTGGATGCTCCATCAAAAGTAGTCTATCTGACGAAATAAGGAACGATGACAAACTAAATTATTTAAATTACTCAAAGGGCAAAAATTCTTTCCACAGCAACTGGAGTCGCATCCAGGAGTTGAAGAGCGGATACAATTAGCGGCTTGGGCTTTAACTTCTCAGAATGTCATATAATTTGTGGGATTAAGTGATTGAGCAGTGGTTGACATCGCTTTGTTTCGTAAAGAATGCCCTAACAAGTTGAAGTACACAATTCGACATCCTAATTTATTGTGTAAGCTGGTCAATACGGTCATACCCATGTCATTCTCAAAGAGCCAGAGTGAAATCGACTATACGAATATAAGCAAAATCTGAGAAGATTTGACTCCATTAAACCAATATCAGAACCGTTCAAAAAGAATTCAGCTCATTATCCCATTTATAGGTGACCGCAAGAGTACCAGAACTTTGATTGGATATTGATGGAAGCCTTTCATATCTTTCGCGAAATACTAACGAAACAATAGGCAGTGTAACGAAAAGCTCTGATTTTTTTTCTTTTCAATGAGTCCTTTCCTAAAAAAGATGAAGACTTGTGTAGATTTACATTCTGAGACCATTGGTTCGGCAGTTGACAAGCTGACGCTAACTTACATATTCGACGATCACCTTAGGTCTTACCACATCTATGAAACTTTCTAAGCGTTTTTCAAAATTTTAGTCAAGAACGTGGTCAACATCATCTCGTTGCAGCTCTGCATGGCCGCTTGGATAACGTAATCGGTTTCAGCGGCAGATAACGAGTTGTAGACAAAAAATAGATAGGCGAAAGGAAGGAAGAAACTGTTCTAACCTTCGAAATATAAATGGCATTGCATTCCAGTATTGAAGAAATCATCAGAAACAAGTAGTTTTAGAGAAAACTGTATGCGTTTTCAAGTCTAACTGAGTGAGATAAAAGTCCAGTGTAAGGAACATCTAGCAGTGCCTAGATAATCGGTGTTTGAGCCTACGTTCAACCTATACATGTGGACGTGAACACCATCGTCAAGGTAAAATAAGTGGAAGACGTTGATTGGTTAGATTCACTTCGCTCCATTGAAGAAAGCTATCAATAAGTGACAGATACCGATGACCTCGTTTGGTCTGAGCACTCATTCAGATTTGTGCTGTTTCCGAAATATTGGCGACGTAACCTTCGCAAAAATCGTGCTGGCATGATAGGGATAAAATCCAGAAAATAGGAGCAAGAAAAATATTCTTAATAATATATTCCGTTGCTTAAGATGGTTGGAAATTGTACAACGGCATCTCGAGATGAGCACATATCATAATGAACAGGTAGCCATTTGGAGTGAGTGGGTGAAGTCATAAATAATGGGACAAGTGATGAAAGGAGGACTAGATTGGCCCCAACGACAAGTGGAGCAGCCTGGGTAAAATCCACCTCAATACTGGATAGATGTACTCAAACTAAGTGTACAGCAAATGCGCACTCCCAGTGCGTGACGTGGAAAGGACAAATCGAGAACTATTCCACTTAGTAATAAAGGAACAAGAAATCCGTGGATTCGAGTTACCTTGGTGATGAACATCAGATAGCCGTCGCATATACAAAGAGTAGATGGGCTACCAGAACCAAGACATGTTAGAAGGGCAACTACTAGATGTGAGACGTTGTCGACGCTGTTCAAAGCATATCGAACCTGCACACTAGCAAACCACCAACTCGATAGTCACAGTTCTTCATGGAGACCACGAGCAAAAACTCGAGATTTTCTTGTCATCGAGAAGCACAGAACCAACCGGACAGCTCTGGCTGGTGCCACGAACGAACAGAAGCATGCCGCATTCGTTCATTCGATAATGAACTGGAAGACAGGGCGTGTAATACAAGTGGTCTTCAGCTTGAGAAAACACTTCTATATAAGCCTCAAAATAATTGAAGAAATCAATCCGTGGACCGAACTATTCAACATCACAATCTGTAATCTTGCATCCCAACTTTGAGATGCATAATTTAATTTATGAGCGCGAAACTCTGAATGAACGACGAACTTCAATGAGGGCCAGAAATCCACAACAGCAGAGAAATGTCTTTTTACATGTTTATGGTAACGTTTTTGTTTGAAGAACTCAATGAAAGTTAGTGGGGAAGCTGAAACCACCTTAAACTTGAAAACGGATATTCTATAGTAACAAAAAAAAGTAGAATGAAACAAAAACCTCTATCGGCTGAGAAGTGCCCTTTGTCATTCCTTTCGCGTAATCGTAACGGTCAAGAACTGCGACCGCCAACAAATAAGTGCTCATCTTTACGCTTCTATGAAACACATCCAGATATAATCTGGAAAAAATTAAAATAAAAAAGCAAATCAAAATAGACAGGGCTAAGAAAATGAAGGAGATAGAATGATAAGGCAAATGGAGACTTGAGGATTAAAAGAGGAAAACAGAAAGAATTAAATTGACACGGCATTCATCTTTATACTTAAGGCTTGCCTTAGGATAACCAGGGGCGCGTGTGGCACAGTGGTCGGAGGCACGCTGTGACATACGCGTGGAAACGAATCCCACGCCCATGGCTCACGGGGCCTTCAATCCCTCCGGGGTCAGGAAATTGGTGCCAGACTTGTCTCGAAGGATAGCAGCACTGGCTCGATACATCGGTAGGCTACTGCGAGTCATGGTAAAGGCCAGATATGTATTTAACTACCATCAAACGATACTTAATGAAATCGAATGCATGGCGCATACCTGAGGGATTGATCAACGCCGAGAGCTTTATACTTAGGATAATCGCAAAAGATATAAAACATTGAAGGACAATCGCCAACTTGTAATGAGGAAAGCGTTTGAAACTTCTAGTTGCACTTCCGCATATTTCTTTGAGAAATTGACAAAAACATTGACTATTGACTATAGAGAAGCTTACTAATGATTGCAGAAATACAAAACTCTTAGAATTGTTTCTAATGGAACACGGAAATGGGAATTTTTAGTTCAGTTAGCAAAATCAAAATATTCCCATTATTAAATCATAACGTAGCGATACCTTCTCCATTTATTCAAACAGGGGGCTGACAATGTGGTGAAGATTTTGGGAAACAACTGACGTCATAACTTTACAAAGAAATAATTGAGCCATTTTTAATCACAGTGGACCAAAAAGGGTGCGGGAAAGGCTTTGGTTAAATGACCTTCAAAATTTCAAGACCAGACGTTCTCTTAATCTTGGTACGACTGATCAACATTTATTCTTCCATTGATAAGTTAATACGACGTTGATAAGCAGTTTTTGTCAGCTGACGTTTCGAAGTCTTCCTTTTCCTCAGAGTCAATGGTCCAAGTCGAGGTGCACAGACGTTCGTACTCTCAATGAGGCGCGCTCTTTTATGCAGGAAGGGACCTATGCGAGCCTAGTGGAGTACTTTCTTTAAGTTTACCATCTAGATGTGCCATCTAGATACGGACAGAAAGTGGTATATCTGTTTGGCCAACGTATTTGTCCTCGCATCCTTTACAAGAGATCAGGTCCACCCTACTCGAACTCATGCAACCGCCACCTCTACTACTAGGGCACTTTACGCAGTGCATAGACTAGAATGTTTAATTTAATGATTTGCAAAGAAGTACTTATTGTCACGAGTAATCGACTACTGGTGTTGAAGACGTTACTCACTACGGAGAATGTTACCTGTGGTGAGCGTACAAAGATGATTCTGTTGCACTTGAGGGCTGAAGTAAGACACCTTTCCACAGTGACACGATGAAAAATCATTGAAAAGACTTTTACGGAAGCAACTGTAGCGCATTGGCTCAATTTCATTAATGTGCCTTCAAATGGTGTTTTATTTCCTTAGTTTATTTCCACAACAGTCAGTATACCACACAGCAGGGACCTTCATTTGCACAGCAAAACTTGCACTGAAACCTAGATAAAGTCCCATCAATTCTTAAACTACCAACTGTTGTACTTTTTGGAGCAACTATGATGAACCATGATTATCATATAAAATGCACGCATATTTTAACAAAGTGACGACATGTACTCCATACACGTTAAGCAACCGACTTCCTTTTGCTAACACGACTGCGTTGTACGAGACCTTCGATTTTTCTCTGCGTGTACAAAGGAATGGAGCAATGTTCCGAAAACATGGGAAGATACAATGAAGAATTTAGAAAACATCTAGGTTCAGAAACATGGATTGCTACCAGAGCACGAAAAAAAACCGAAGCATAAAACGGAGAACACAAGGAAACGAAAGGGCTCATTTCTGCGCTGGAATTCTGGTCGGTGTGAGGTGATTTTAGCTCACAACGTACGCTGCGAAAATGTATTCTGTGGCCATCAATTTGCTTCAAAACAAGTTTTAACCAGCAAAACACCACAAAATTGACAGAGCTATCTGCTAGAAGGCAAAATAGGTTGGTTGAGTTGATATTCGGTATGGCAACTACACTGTCAAATAGTTGTCGTAGCCAAAGAAATAGGAGGCATCGGTCTCTAAGTGGTAATTAAAAATAATAAAAAGAAGAAAAAAGGAGCCTACCCGTCCGCGTACTCTTTGGAAACTTTCATTGCCATATTGGAACGTGTTACATAATGAGCATCACGTATGACGGACAACTTTAAAATAATTAAAACTCCTTACATTACATTGCAAATACCGAAAAGTGGTCTTAAAACCGTGTTAAAAAAGAAGCGTCTACAAAAAGAGAGCACCTGGAAGGTCGCTTTAAAATTCGGCTCGTCGAAACATGGAAACATCTCTCGCGCGTGGGTCGCTTCGAACTGTGTGACGGCCGATCGCCTGAAGTAAGTCTAACTAGTAAACAATAAACTAGGCATTCTGAAGAGTTAAAAAGTTTTCAGCATTAAAGATGGTTTCTAGGACGAAAGAAATCATGGAAAATTCAATAATCGCCAATACTAAAAATGGTGGGAATCTCAGTAGAATTTATTGCATGAAAAATTCATCGTGGCAATCATGTCGGATATAATATAACCCCATTATCAAAAGTGGAGTTTTCTTCAAGAGATTAGGGTCAAGCTCAATTGTTTCAATTATTCAAATGCACTGACGAATGATTTCCAAATTCATCTCTATGGGTAGATATGTAGAGTCCATGCAAATCTTCGCGTACTTGACCGTGAAATTCGATTCCTATCTCGACGACGTCACCGGGAACAAGACGCTTTTTCAACACAAACGCCCATTGTGATAATTTCGGACAGATACGCTGCAAATTTCTCTTTGTAATGGCTTTTTTCAGTGATAGTCCTAATTTTATTCTTCACTTTTTTGTCACAGCTATTTTTAAGTAAAGGACAAAGCTCACGACGTTGAGCAATCCTTGAGGGATGCGCCACGCACTCGACTTCATTAAGCATCGTTTGAAGGTGACTGAATGCATATCTGGCCTTCTTTACAGTGACTCGCTGTGGCTTACCGATCTATCAAGCCAGTGCTGCTATCCTTCCAGACAAGTCTAGTACCGATTTGCCGACCACGGAAAAATGGAAGACTTGGTGGGCAACGGGCGGTGGGATTGATTCCACGTGTGTGCTGCAGGGCGCCTCCGACCACTGCGTCACACGCGCCCTTATTAACAGATATACGCTCTGCTATTTATAACCATCAAAATAGATAAAGGCGTTACTAGTTGATTTCATTCACGATGTTGTTTGATTTATGACAAAAATGTGGCCCGCCGAAAAGAATATTTTAGGAAAATTCTTGTTTATAAGCAGTAGGCTGCGGAGCTGTGAGCAAAACTCAGAACCTCAGC
Source organism: Angiostrongylus costaricensis (assembly GCA_900624975.1). Classification (NCBI taxonomy): domain Eukaryota; kingdom Metazoa; phylum Nematoda; class Chromadorea; order Rhabditida; family Metastrongylidae; genus Angiostrongylus; species Angiostrongylus costaricensis. The sequence continues at coordinate 57,148 of UYYA01004267.1, forward strand.
TAAGTTTCGAACCTTCGATTACTCTTTCCGGAGGCCCACGTTCTATCTTTCACAGCAGTCGAGACCCTTGCTTTGCCTTTCTATGAGGAAATTTTTTTACCCTGGCAGTGCTATCAGCAATCACCAGTGAACAGGAACGATCTGGGAGCACAAAACTGCATTGGAACAGTTAAGCTTAAGTTGAAGTTCAAATTGCAGTGTCCTAACTTTTGTTTACTGCTTATCGAGCGGTATTTTAAACGAAAGTTTTTATTGTTCGAATATCGTCTTATGTGATGGTTTGTCGCGCAGCCTAGTGAGACGGCGTTCGCGTTCAACTGGGTCTTTGGTTCGGCAGCCACTGTAATTCGAATGGAATACAATAGGGTTTTATGCCCTAGTCAGAAAGTCTGTCAAAACTCGAAAAAGCTACCGCTATGAAAGCTTATTAACTAACAACTGTTTTGCATTAAATGAAGATTCAGTAGGAAAGTTTGAAGTGAATAAAGAAAAAAGTTTCACATGTTCAGCCTTCCTCCGTTTCGAGTTGACCATAATGTTGAACTTTGTCAAGACGAGATCCTCATAATGTAAGATTATCAATTTCGTTGCTTTTAAGACCTGAGTAGTAACAATATTACAGAAGAAAGCAAGAACGTCCGCGATAAATAAAGACAAAAATAAAAAAGGATAAAGCTCCCGGCGTTGATCCATCCCTGAGTGCGCCATACATTCCACTTCGATAAGCATCGTTGGAGGTGATTGAATGCATATCTGGTCTTTACAATGACTCGCCGTAGCCTAGCAATGTATCGAGCCACTATTGCTATCCTGCCAGATAAGTTCGGAAACAATTTGCCGACCGAGGAGGAATGGAAAGCTTGGTGGTCAATAGGCCCACCGATCGATTCCACGCATGTGTTGCAGAGCGCCTCCGACCACTGCGTCACACGCGCCTTCCGAGTTTTCTATATTTATTCGAATTCACGAACGAAGAGAAAAAACACTGACTTTGATGTCGATGGTAACACTTCCTGTCATGTTCCTAGTTGTAATATTTGGATGAATTGTTATGTTGTACGAAGATGGAGCGAGATCTCTTGGTAACCTGAGACAATGCATAAATATATTAAGCGCTATATTATTATTATCAAAATACGATAATGGACTAGGTGAAATCCCAATTAACCACAGATCAAATAAAATATCAACAAAATAAAACAGAGCCTTATTTCAAACATATGCTCCGTATTTATAGCATCAACTAACCAATTGCTAAGCATAATGTTGGTGAGATGTTTGCAAAACTCCAAACCAGCTAGTGTATACGATGGATATCGAATACGCGTTCAAATTAGTAAGCAGTAAATAAAAGTTCACGACATTGTGATTTATACCATAGCTTCAGCTTAACTGGGCTCATGCCCACTTGTGCTCCTTGGATCAATCCCGTTGACGTGTGATCGCTGATAGCGCCTATAGATCACTAAGACAACAGAGAGACAGGCGAAGCGAAGTACTCGCATGGTGTGGTGGTGCCCTCTGAAAGGGAAATAGCGTGTTCGGTCTCCACCGCAAACACCAGCAGTCCGGAGTTTTGCAAAGATCTCAGCAACATTATGGATGTGTTTCACATGATATCTTACCATTAAAAAATAGCAAGTAATAAATAGAAACTAACGACTTTTTGATTTCACCAACTGCTAAATCTGTGGTGCAGAATTTCTAGTTAGCAGGGTGAGAAGGTGCTAGAAACAACAACGACGGACGACAGTCATTCATGTATAGGAGTTTGAAGGAGCGAAGCATGAGGACGTTGAAGGAGATGGTGAGCAGAGTGACGGATTTCATAAGAACGAAATTATACAACACTCAGCAAAGACAGGAGCAATGTGGACAGAGCATAAGATGCAACGAAGATCATTGTGGCCAGAAGAAGATGTGAGGAAGAAAGAATACTAACTGTGATGACTGAAGGCGTTGTTATAGTGCAGCAGAACAACTCTCATTCACTGGCTGTTCACATACTGCGTCGAATAACTTTTTGCAAGAGATTAACAGTTTAATAGAATCTATGCGATCCGCATTCTTATCGCTTCTTTAGTTCATAGATTTGAGAAGTTATCTTTCAAATGCTTTGTAGGTGGTGCGCATAGTTTCATATTTTGAGTATCAACCCAAATCATTGCTAAGAAGGCGCTGGGAGGATCATTGTATCGAGGTGGGCATGGGGTTTCCGATTTATTATCTGGGCGGTGGCTTCTCTGAGATGTTGGAACGCCTTCAGTGCTTCCTTATTTTTTCTGCACAATTTCTCCTTTATGTTGTTCTCCATAATCTTTAAGAAGCGTCGATATATGTGCGACCTGGGCTCTATAATTATAAAAGCGCTCGTTCCGATTTGTTTGCTTTTGCAGCCATGGATTTTTCATTAGCTGGGTTTTCTCCGATTTATGCATGTTTTAATCCTTTCTCCCTCTTTGTTGAGCTTGAACTAGGCATGATCTATGGCTCACTGCTGCTTTTCGAAAAAGTGGCGACGTCGTGAGAAAAGCGAAAAATTGATAGGAGTCTTCTATCATGACGCATATATTTTCCTCATAGTCGAACGATGTCATTGTCCCTTGCAATGCAGCTCTATACGGATTTAGAGAGATATGTCCCGTTGTAGAGCCGCCTTTCCTATGGATATGGTAACGAATTGCTATAGAACATTCATTTTCGTGGTTTAGTTAAGACAGCAGTCGTCTAGGGTTCTTATTCAGGAGTGGCTTACACCTTAACAAACAACGCTGATAGGGCTGCATCCACTTTGATGCTGCTAAACGCCTCTTCGTAGTTAACAAAGGTTACGAGAAGAAACAGATTTTAATCCAAACGAACGTCCATGATATGGAATACGTCTTGATGAGGTACACACAAATCCTTGCTGGAATCCTTCTTTTTCAAACAGTTTTTTCTAGTTATAAATCTTTTTTATCACGAACCGCCCTTAAATTTACTTTATGGAATCCGGCACAATCTGTATTCAATTGGCCTTCTCTTATCCTTTATCCACAAAAGTGTTGATCTATTCGATGTGAGTCCGGATGCCGCTTTGGAGTCGATTCTCCCTGGAGTTTTGTGATAGTCGAGCTAGAGCGTTTCCTTTTCTACTTAAAGGAGTGAACTTTTCGCAAACAAGTATCATCAAATTTTCCGACTCCAAAGAGATGAAAAGACTGGTGAGACGGGTAATGGATCGAACCACAACCTTGTTTGTGATGCCCAGAATCACTAACACTGTGCTAACCGCTCTCTACCAAATCCGTAATATAGTCGAAAAGATAAGCCTCGTAAGCAGCTTGTATTGTGCACTCAATAAGTACACCGGACAATAGTTACGAAAATTCTTTCGGTCGTTCTTTTTTCACAAGGCGACCACGCAACATCGTCTACTGAGCTACGATTCTTTCTCTCGGAGGCTAGGTGACACACGGGTTGCGAGAAGGATATGCAGTTTGTGGCTTCGGCTCTCAAAAGACCATGCGTCTTTTCGAAATTTTGTCTTTTAAAGCAAAATGGTGTTTCGGAACTGCACAATGATTCCATTTTATTAAACTAAAGTTTACATCTTTTTTGAAGTGAATACTCTAGAAAGACGACAGGCGATATTGGCTAAACATAAGCAATGCTACGAAAAGTCATTGTTAAAAGTAACGTAACTATCTATTGATGAGAACAACACCTGATGTTCCTCCATGGGAAACCACTGCAGCTTTCCTCTTCTGTTAAATGGTAAACGACCGCGGTCGTCGTCTCCACTTTTTTGTAGTGGTTTTTGCGTTGTGACGGCTTGTCGCATGGCCGCTTCGCTTGAGATGATACGTCATCAAGTCTGCACAGCGTCGAATTGGCGAGCGCCTGAGTTTTGGGGAAAAATAATTCTAGAATTTAGATATCAATTCTTGGAATTTTATGGGATGCAGAGAAGGTGTCATATTTGGATTGTCCTTGAGTCTATGGCATTTCCAAAGTGTCATAATTAGTACGAAAACGTATGAAAAAACGGTCTGGATTTCTTTTTTAGTTTTCGTTGTATCATGCGCTCATTTAGTTAAACCGGCATTGTTTTGCCTTCGCTTTATAGATTAAACTTAGATGTGCTGAAGTACGCACCAGACGAACATCCGTACATCCAATATAGTAGAAGATGGATACGTAAAAGACATCATATATTGATTGATTTCATTACTCTTATTGGCTCTACCTTGCTCAGCAATTGCTCAGAATCAAGGCGTCTGACCTAATAAATCTTGCGTAGGAGAAAATAGTATCGCTGCCTAACAGAAAAAAAAATATACTGTATTATATTAGCTGAGGTTTGGCAACTTCGTCGTCCTAAATCGTTTAGTAGGAGCCTCGTAGGAATCACTGCTGTTTTCGAAGAATCCTAACGAAAACGAAGCAAATTCAAAACCAGTCAATTCGCATAAGTTGGTTAATGCCTGTATTTAATTTTTGAGGAGGTTTCAAGCACGTCTTCTCCAAATATCCGAGAATACCATGCTTGAGTGGTATACGACGTTTAAAAGAGGATACGAGAAGTCGGATTCTGAAGCTGCAACTGAATTGCAGCTCGGCTAAGTTCATACGCGACAGTTGTAAGAAAAGGAAACGAGTGAATATTCCTGTGTTTGAACGAGATTTGGAGACCGACTATCTATGAATCTAAGCAAGAGCGTAGAATGTTTTCATACACACTTTTTTAATAAATTGACGCAAAAATAACATTTTCGCGGTTACAGGAATTGAGACAGCCAAAGTTTCTTGAGCAACACAAATGTGGAAAAAGCCTCAACAGTAGCAGGTTATAGGCAAGCACAAGCTGTATTAGCCTAGCAGTGAGAGGTGGCTAGCAGCACAAACATGGTCTTTAGAGACTTCCTCTAACTCAGGCAGTAAATTCTCTGTATTTGACACTATCACTTGTTTTTTACGCATTTTATATATTCCTACTGTTACTTTGAACACATTCGTTACTTACTAGATAACAAAATGGTCATTACTTGTAACATCTTCTGTGAGCTCACGATCACACATGCATCGATTGCACATGACCATCCTTATCCAAAAAGCTGGACGTTCTACCAACTCGAGATATTTCTCTTGAGAGCATATGTCAGATTCTTTCTGGCCTTTTTGCTCCAACCTCTTCATGAATAGTTTTTAAAGGCTTTTACCGATCTAGCATGCTATGCGTACCACTACTCTATCACGCTTCCCTCCAGCTATATCCTTCGTAGCCAGCCATGTATAACATAATAATGTATAATATAATAATATAATTGCCTCTTCTTATATTGCTTAAGCACTATTATACAGAACAAATTGCCATTGCTACTGCTTCATCGTGCTTTTTTCTTTACCATCACCCCATCAGGTTTTTGCTTATATTTTTCATACTCACACTTCTTGATAACACCATGTCATTGCCGTTTTGTGGATATTCTTGTGCATGACAGTTAATTTACCCAAGTTTATGAAGTAACTGCGGTATAAGAAAATACTTATATGTATATGATCGGCGATGCATCTTTTCTCAGACCAACTAAGACCTTATTCTTGTGGAGTTGAGAAAATGATACCAATCCCATTTGGAAAATCTCGTATCGGTGTGCAACAATCGACAAGCAGTTACCTGTTATGGGCCTGAAAGTGCACTCAATATATCATTTGCGAGCGAATGACAAGAAACTTTATGCTGCAGAAGAAAATACGTCCGCAACGAACCACCTCTATATATGAACAATGCAGGACACAAGCAAAATGAAAGGAATGGCACCAGCACAGGCATGAAGCAGTATCTTATGGAAAAGAGAGGTATAGAACGAGTTGCGGATCCATTCAATTAAGTCGGACAACTGTTTCATAAAATTTTGGAAGAAAGATAAAAACCGCAGTAGAATAACAATATAGAAGAAGATGAACTACAAATAAACTAGGAACTTTATGAGATAATTCTATAAGGCTTTGAAAATGCGTGAAAACTATAGAGAGATAAACTAACGAATGATGATGATGGCAAGCACATGATAAAAGCTTGAGTAGAAAGCAATGTCACCTTAGTAGCAACGGTGGTGAAAAATATAGAATCTGTTCCCTAAATAGTTCCTATTCTTTAGATTATCGTGTGTCCCATATTAACTATTCTTACTGTTGGCCACATTTATCCTTGCCTTGTACTGTACGGCTTTCACATAAGCACTCTTTATAAGGATTTGTACCGTCTCCAGTTTTACTTTTCGCATAAGCCTTTGTAAAGGCTATTCCATCGCTTTCACATGACCCTTTTGTATAAGCCCTTTCGTCGCTTCCAGATCAACTTTCCATATGATTAACTGCGCACTTTCACATGCACCTTCTGTTTCATATATAGCCATTGTATAGTCCTCACATACTTTCCGTACAAGCAGTACTATCAGATTATACTAGCTGAGAAACATTTTAGAGATGCTTTCTTAACATTACCTCTGGTTTCTTCTTTTAAAACATCTCCTACTATAGAAGCAATATAAGTATCAGCACTACTCATTCAGAACGTCTATCATTGCTCCGCCCAGCTTTTCACTTGTGCTGGTCCGCTCAGAAAGATATCTTCAGATAGTTAATACTGCATTGTTGTTCTTATTATAAACAGCTATAACCAAAGCTTGACGTTGTTCACTGTGCTTACCTCAAAAGTCCCACGTGGTTAACTCGTACAAAGTCGCGCATTCTACTTCGAGTTAGTAATTATCATGTTCCGAAAACTGGTCTGGGGCCGTATACCCCACTACACCAACTAGCACAAGTAAAGAACAAAATTCAAACTATGGAGGATCAAACGCGCGCTATTGACCTTCCCGGGTAGTAGCGCACTTCACCATCACACCATCCGGGTCCTTCGTTTTGCCTGTCTCTCAGCTAGTTCTATCGATCTTTTGCCATCAGCAATCACCCGCCAACGGGATTAACTGGGTTCTGGGGAGCCCAAATCGGCATTGAACCCAGTTAATCCCGTTGGCGGGTGATTGCTGATGGCAAAAGATCGATAGAACTAGCTGAGAGACAGGCAAAACGAAGGACCCGGATGGTGTGGTGGTGAAGTGCGCTACTCCCCGGTAAGGACAATAGCGCGCGCTCGTTCCCTACCGCATACACCTGCGGTCCGGAGTTTTGCAAATATCTCAGCAACGTTGTGGTTGTATTTCGCTTAGTACCCTGCCGCGAAATTGTAGTAGGCAGAAAATAAAAAGGTATAACATTGGAATTAGATATAGTTTCCGATTTTCGATTTCGACTTTCATGTCAGTGTTCGCTTGACGCCATCCAAGTTGGAGGTGAGTAATTTTGGCGGGATCCTGGATTGGAAAAAAAATGGATTGGAAATTTTTGGATTTTGGCGGTACTGCCTGGGCGAATCCCTTTTTTACGTCTATATTAATACCAGAATAGAATTTTGATATTTTGGCAAAGAAAATCTCGTATAGCTCGGCAAAAATCCTTATATAATGAATAGAGACGTCCTGGTTGTCCAAAGGTTCCGTGAATGCTTCTATCTCAGCAGACTCAAAAGCTTTCTTTAAATAGATGAAAACGAGAGAGCAGTTTCATGTACTCTCGAGGCACTTCGATGAGTCTTGCTGTCGTGTGGCAGTGATCCATCGTATTGAATCCTCGAAACCCTGCCCACATAGCTCTCCTTCGTCTAGTGTTTATTCAATCCTGTAAACTCGAGTGAAAAGTTTGCAAACGACAGGTAGCAAGCAGATTGGGCGATAATATCACGTTGGACAACATCGTAGGTGGTTGTCGTTTCCAGCTTATCGTCGCGATAGCTCGATGGGGACGACTTGTCCCATGGCAGAGTTTGAGATGGAGCGGCACCGGGATTACACTGCGTCGAATTCATGATCGTCTGAGTTTTGTGAAAACAATAGTAGTATTAGAATTCAGAAATCGATTTTGAGAATTTTATAGGGTATGCACGAATTGTATAACCACATATGAGACCTGCCTAGAGCGTCAGGCATTGTCAAGGTGTCATGAGTGGTAAAAAAAAAAAGAAAATCAAGCGCTAGGTCTTTTTGGGCTCTGACTAGAGTATGCCCTTATTCTTCCTTAATTAGAGCTTTTTTGGGTTTACTGGCAAATAATCTACGTGTTGACAATTTACGATGGGCGAGAATTCGTAGTTCCTGGACACTCTGGTGATGATTGTACAAAAGTTGTATATTGATTCCAACTGAATACTCTGCTGTGTTCAACATAAGAATCATAAGTTTCTGGAGAGAATCTTCCATAGAAACATTATCTGTCAAAGTATAACACGAAATACTCCAGAGTAAGTTCTTTGGAGCTTTGTAAATTCCTCGTCCTCAACCGCTTATGACCATGTTTTGGCCGATGATGATCGACTCGCAGGAATCACAACCATCCTTGAAGAACCGTTTCCATACAAACCCTGTTCCGATTTACAATGGTTGGTGACGGCCTGCGACGAATTTCTAAGGACACCTCGAGCACAACTTTCTCGAAATTCAAGTAAAAACCATACTTATCTAGCATTCGACAGTTAAATGAGGTGAGGAGATGACAGGCTCGCAATCAGCCGTAAATCCCCGCAGTGATCACACAATGTAAATGTGTGACGATTGCAAGAAAACGAAACGAGTACAGGCTAGTGGACCATCAACCCTTCATAGCAGGAGCTATTTTTAACGCTAATATTTTTATAAACTGGAAAAGAAATCATATGACAAAAGCGAAAAAAATTAGTTAGGTCACGTAAAGCTCAGCAACTAACATCATCACCTGTATCACCTATAGTCCCTTCAATCGCGGAGTTACTCGATCGGGCGCCAGAAAATTTACCATTTTTCCTTGTCGCGTGCGAGAGTAGTCCAGCGGGTTCTGCTCGCTCTAGGGATCCGTCGAGTATCACATCTTTCTTCAATGCTCTTTGTGAAGAACTCTGACCATCGGGTCGGTGGTCTTCCTGCAGTACGTTTGACATCCCGAGGAATCCAGTCACCAACGGCTCCTGTCCATCGGTTGTCATTCATACGCATTGCGTGTCCGGGTCACCTTATCTACGACTGTTTGGCGTAATGAACGGCATCTCTGATTTTTGAACATTGAAGCAGATCGGAACTTCAGATCCCATCCTTTACTTGTGTGAAACGGGATACTCGTAGCATCGTCCTTTCGACTGCGCGATCGATAACGCTGAGTGATCTTTCATCCAGCTTACGCAGCGACAAGCTTTCTCACTCATACTTTAGGGCAGGAAGTACCGTTGAGTCGAAATTCTCTTCACTACATCCTCGATGCTCTTAAAAGCTCCCCAAGCTGCTCGTTTCCTTCTGCTCAGCTCTGGAGCTAGATCCATCATATTGATTTCCCGACCTAGATAGATATAACTGGAGCATTCGTTCCGTTAAACGTGAATGGGGTATACGAAATCAATCCGTTCTTCATGAACATCGTTTTTGTGAGATTTAGTGGAAGACCAATCCTTCCACAGGCTTTGTCAAAGTCGGCAGGCATTCGTTCCGCTTGACTAATGTTTGGCGTTATAAGGACGATGTCATCAGCAAAGCGAAGATGGTGTAGTTGCCGACCATCCATTTTCACTCCCATATTTTCCCATTCCAACGTTCGGATGACGTTCTCGAGGGTAGCGGTAAATAATTTCGGCTAGATGGTATCGCCTTGCGCTCTTCTGACCTTGGTGTTAGTATCATTGTAGTATGATGATAACTAGGTTGTGAATTTTTGTGCAACTTACGAAGAAACTTTACATATTAAACAGGGACTACCTGACTATCAAGGGCTTCCATGACTGCTTCTATTTCAATTGAATCAAAGGTCTTCTTCAAATTGATGAAGGTGAGGCAGACCGGTCTTTTGTACTCTCGTGATACTTCAGTGAGTCTTGTTATTGTGTGAATGTGGTCCATCGTACTAAATCCTTTTCGAAACCCTGCTTGTTCACATGGCTGGCCTTCGGCCAGTGTTCTGTCTATCCTGTTTATGATGACTCGAGTGAAAAGTTTGTAGACGACAGACAGCAAGACGATTGGGCGATAGTTGCCGATATCGTGTAAATCACCCTTCGTGAACAATAGCACGGTACTGCTGGTCTTCCAGTGAGTATAGACCTTGCATTCGGACAGATAACGTGTGAAGAGCCGAAACAGTGTGTTTACAAGAACTGGCGGAAGGTTCTTCAGGTGTTCCGGTCTTGTCCTGTCCGGACCTGGTGTTCGATTTTTCCCCGATGAAATGGCATGTCGGATTTCGGAAGGGAGAACCGGTGGTACAACATATCCATTCTCCTTTATTTCATATGACGGAAGGTGGACGTGGCTATCGAATAGTTACGAGTAGTTTTCGTGAATGTTTTTCTCCATTTCCTTTCTGGACGCGCCGGAAAACAGTCATTTTGGTCTTGTAATTGGCGATGCCTCGGTGGGTTTTAGAAACGCTTTTCCCGGCCTCTGCAGCTTCGACCATTACTGTTGCTCTTCTTTTTTTTAAATCTTCTTTTGTCGCCTGTTTGCACTGTTTTGCAAGCTAGGACGTCAATTCGCAGTTGCCTGCAGCTCGCGCAATTCCACGCTGGCGTATCAGCTCGAGTGTTTCTGGAGACAAGCGTCTCTTGGTGACTTTCGAACTCTCAGTTTTTATAGTGCCAACGTGTAGATGTTGAATAAGCCGATCGTATTCTTCGTCGATGTTATCGACAGCGGCATCTTCCCAGCAGCCGACTAATGAATTGAGTAAATCCCAGTTTACGGTGGTTCTGGGACTTCGGTTTTTGAATTTAGCGGCTTTTTCTCCTTTCCGCAAGGAATAGAATCTTGCATGAAGGAGACGGTGGTTCGATCCTGTGCGGAATTTTGGGACAACAGCGACATCGGTTAGGCAAAGCCTTCTATTTACTATGAAGTGATCTCTTTCGTTACGGTGCTCTCCACTGGGAGACTCCTAAGTCTAGCGTTGAGGGCGGGGCTTTCGGAATTGTTAGTTACTATGGGTAGTCTTAGTCGTTATACTAGACTAAGAAATCTGATCCCCGTGCTCATTCCATTTCATTACGTGCTTTCCAATGTGACGTTCTTCAGACGTTCTTCTTGGTCCAATCTTGTCGTTGAAATCTTCAATGATGACCTTGAAGAATGTGTGGTCTTCTCTGTAGAACTTCTCCAAGTCCATATAGAACGCTTCGACTTCTTCTTCGTCATAGTTTGACGTCAGCGCGTAAACGACAGAGAATGCCCAAACCGGTATTGATCCATATCTTTTTAATCGTAAACGTCCGATTCGGGTTGTTAGTTCTTCGAATGAGTTAGTGTCCACGGTCAAACTCGTGTTGAAACCGACTCTTCTACTGCCGCATTTTTCGAGAAGCAGTTCTTTTTCCGTGTTCTCGACGACGTTAAATGGGTGGCGCCCATCGTCTCAGCCAGTTCGATGACGTCGCACCTTATCCTTCCTGGCTGCGCTACCAAAACCTCTATAGAAGACACAGATGCAGTTGAGCATGCATCGTGACGGTAACTACGACGCTGTAGTAAGCTGCCATATCGTTGAAAAGACTGTCATAGATCTAATTTCCGCAAAGGTGTATTTCCAGAGTTTCTAAAACTGCATATTTCTCTGTCTGCGGACTAGGCGTCCATCAATGCGTTCCCGCATAGTGTCTTGTTACCTTCTTTTCATTTCTTCAAAAAAAGAACAATGAAGTGGAGTCCAAGAAAATACAAGCGTCCTCTTTGACGACCATGCAAACGCAGTGCAGACGTCTTCGTGGTCAACGTCAACCGTCTGCACTCACAAATGAGAACGAGTTGAGAGCGACGGAATGAGCCTTACGAACGTTATTACCTTCGAAGTGGCCCACTGCGATGGAAGACAATTGAGAATCCAGAAAGGAACGAATGGAAATTGCTGAAGTCCGCCCTTCGGCCGAAAGTGGGCATCCAAGTATATAAGTAGGTAAGCACAATTCTTCGATGGCTCAAATTAGAGAGACTCTAGTGTCTCCGGTTAAAGGCCTGGTGAAATCTACTGCGAGCCTTGACAAGCTTTAAAACTATCAATCGTTGCAACCTTTTAAATCGCCTTCACGAACTCCTTTCGTAGGTTGTTTCGTTCCCTTCGTATTAAAAAGTTGGAATTGTTCCAAAAACATAAAAGAACACAAAGAAGAGCATAGAGGGTATGATGGTGCAAAAGACACAGAACTTTTTCCTTAAAGGTATAGAAATTCGAAATATATAGCAAAAAGCACAAGAAAGAGATAAGTTGGTTTTTCAAAGGACCGATGCGAATTGGTTTCAATTCACAGCGCATATGGCGAGAAAATGGTTGTTGTCATGAAGGTGTTAACATTCACTTGTAATTGTTTACGAGGTCGTAAATAAATTGAAAAAAAATATAAACAGGACACACCAGTTGAGATCCACTTTCCGGATAGACAATAGCGTGGAGGATAAGGCCAACTATTGTGCCGAAGATGAACATCCCGATCGACACCACTACAGCCACGAAGATGCCCGCCGACGACTGAGGTTCTGTCGGAGCTTGAGACCATGTGGCTAAGAAACGACATCATCGTCTTCGACACTTCACAACGAAAACATTTGTAGATGTGAATACCGCCAATTAGAGTAGAATAGAATGAGCTCTACAGAAGACACATCTTCGTCATCCTCAGATAGGTTGGACAAGAAACAGAAAAAGTCGTACTGCTTGTAATGAGGACCTGGCGGCTGAGTTTTGGTAAAAACGATGTAAAATTTCTCTTACTGACATGAATAATGCAGATCTCATCCATTATACATGGAGTGATATCGATGGCGCCGTTATCGACTAGTCAACGTGCTGGGCCTTTTTTTTTTACTTTTACATTTTTTAATAATATCAAGCGCATCCGTAAAACCTAAGTTTTTTCTTTGAAAAATGAAAACGCAGTGCTCCATTATGGAACCACTTCTTACTTGTGTTCACTTGATGAGCTCTAGATTTTGTAACACAAGTGAAATCATTAAATTTCTTTAGCAAAAGCAGTATGCGGTGAAAAGCCATGGGTAGACGGACATTGAAAATTATGCGTTATTGCAGAAAAAACGCATGGGTTACAAGCTATTTCAATGACGTCTTGAAGGGCCGCAATACACGAGTTTTCATTGGTTAGATCGTTGGCTTGGGATTGCGAAACCATCGATCTTTATGGAGTCACTGAATTCGTACTAGACTTCTCTGAAAAGATAGAAAGAACATCGAGTACACATATTGGTAAGTCAGCAGACGTCATTTTACAGGCTAAATATGGACTCAGTCCTCTTCAACGGTGCGAATGGATTTGAATTCATAATGCTTTCTTTAGGACCAATGTCGAACGCTATAAGGCATTACACCTCGGTTGTTCTCTCGATGAGCAGGCTCGAAGCTGGTATTATATTACATTACGCACACATTATTAACCTTCGTATTTCGTCACTACACTGGTTCAACTGTGAAATTCTAGGCATATAGGCGTGTAGGCGTCTACACGAACAGTTTCTATGCTGACTCTTCAGATAGGAGATCGTACGACAGAAAGTAGATGGCGTTGATTCTGATATGATAACGCTCGCTGCTTGCTCATGGCAATTTACGAAAGTGCTCTGTTTGATGGAATTGATCCTAGAGTAGTTGTTTAGCTTTCGGTGGACACTATACGGGGACTTTTAACGAAATCAGTCCCACAATTTCGGCAAACACAGGATATCATTGACTGGTTGAATAGAGTTCGACGATATGGATACTAGATGTTTCCTACTCGCCTACTCCAGAAAAATTAATCACCACTGGCACGTTACTCTTTTCCTTTGGAGAAATAAAATGACCACTTGTCAATTTCAAACATTTGTTGCTCATAGAATTCTTTAACCCTCAGCTAATCCCTTTTCACTGTGAATATCGCTACGTAAAAAAGTAAAACAATACATGTGAAAGCACAACCATTTGTTCTAGGGACAAAAATCTAGAATATGACCGTTTAACGAGGAGTCTCATTTAAAAGAATGGCGGTGGATAAAATATGAAGAGTTGCCAGTGGTTAGTGAAAAAAATAAGCTACGTGAAAAATGATAGCGAAAATTACTCACAATATTTGATATCCTCTTCCGGTTTATGCACACTGGTAGGAGATCGCGAACTGTCGACCACTTTGCGTGAACTCATTGGTGATGTGAAATGCATCCAAAGATGCCTCTATTTACAAGAGGATACTGATCCCGTAATATTAACAATATCAACGCTTATCCACAGAGAAATCAAATCCTTGAGTTTTGTCAGAACGATAGGAATAGACATTGATTCGGCTTGTTACTTCGTCCTCGAGTGGTCGACCAGTTGTAGGATTCTATGCCATCATACACAGGCACTCACTCTTCTTCAAAGGCAGACCGAGTGAAACAACAGCAAATCTCATTTCGATCTATAAACGGCAGAAATTGCCAGAGGTGACGGACTCCAAAGGGCCTTACTACGGCTATGTTGGGATTTTTGAGAAAATCGCATTGGACCATTACCTAGAGTGTAAATCAAGAAAGAAGTCCATTGGTCATTAGTTGGCATCGGAATCTACACCCAAAACCTTTGCGGACGACATTCGCAATACAATTGGTAGAAGAATTAATGCAATCCGCGCAGCAAGCAAAAGCTTGCATCTTTGTATCTTAGCAATTAGGTAGTAGAATCGAAAAAAGTTTTCCTGCACAATTAAATGAAACAGCTCTGCATTCATCCCTGAAAGACTCATGCAGTAAATTGCATTGATCAGCCGATGCATTAAGTCAGTTTTTATCCTTTTCCACACGCTTACCGAACCCTAAAGTGCAAAGGGCTCGGTACGAGATGAAACCCAAAGACCTGCTCTTAAAGTATTGCACGGGAGATGTAACCGCTATCCCACGCACTCTCCTTCAAGTGCTACTGCTGATTTACATACCTGTTGCCCTTATCTCCGCCCCATTTCGTCGCTACTGTTGGACTGTTGGCTTCACCATTTTTCTCCCATTGTAATAAAGGCTTGATAAAATAACACTATTACAATATTAATAAATATTCAAAAACAGTTAAGCTTCTGTGTGTTCACAAGGTTGCTCAAGAAGAAATGGGTTTATTTACTATCCAAGAAGTGCGCTCGACCTCGAAAATCCTCTTCTGATGGAATTTTCGATTTTCCATAAAACATTCTGCTTACATTATTCAGTTCCTGATGTCATATCTGTTAGACAGTCCCAGTTCTTATCTTAGATTGAAAACTACGCTGCTGGGCTTAGAAACAATTGGTAACAAAGTGAATGTAATGTTAACTTCTCATCTACTACCTATTGTACTTCTTCGCGGCAGAGTATTATGTGTGACTCAACCATAATGATGCTAAGATATCTGCAAAACTCCGGACAGCAGGTGTCTGCGGTGGGGAACGAACGCGTTATTTCCCTTTCTGGGGACTAACGCCTCACCACCACACCATGCGAGTGTCTCGTTTCGCCCATATCTCAGCTAGTTTTATTGGTCGATGATAGGTGATTGCTGATGGCGCTATCGATAGAATTAGCTGAGAAATTGGAAAAACGAAGGACCGGAATGGTGTGTTGGCGAACGCGTAAGTCCCTGGAATGGGCAATAGCGCGTTGGTTCGCCACCGCAGACACCTGCGGTCGGTCTGGTGTTAGTTTGGCATATACCTCAGCATCATTGTGTAGTTAGAGAAAATTTTACAGTAATGTCTCATTAGTCGACCATCTTATATAAGTCGATGTTGAATTTCCTTGAGTATTAATGTTAAATTAAGATTTATAAAGAGAATTTTGTCTCATGACAACAATACTTAGGTCGCGAAAAAATTGGACCCTTCTGCCCAAAGAGCAGCCATAAATAAATTTTCTTCACACGTATTTTTTCACAAGCTTACACTAGGTTGAAAAACAGCTTCATTCGGCTGACCTTTCGACGTCTTTCTCTCTCTCTCTCATATCGAGTGACCCGAGTCGATTGTCAACAGTTGCTCGTCTGTTTGATGGTGCGTCTTCGTCTGCATGTCGAGTCTGATCTTCTTCAATGGAACATCTCGCAATCTCACCCAACATGTATTCTCTAATCCATAGTCTTAGACCAGGTTGATAGACAGCCTTACTCGGTTAACGTTTCGACATTTTCCTTTCATCCGAAATGCCGAAACTGTGGAAGAATTCCAAGCGGGCACCAGTTTAGGATGTTACATGGGAAACACTTCAGTGGAGGAACAGAACAGTTAACCCTAACACTGATAATTTTCTGCACTCATCCAAAAACTATTGCAAGAGAAATCAAGTTTTACTCGACCGTTCATTAGCGAACGAAGTGTAGATAGAATGGTAGTTAAATAATCGAAACCTTATTATCAGCAATGAGAGGATCGTGCAACGAAACGTTTGTGGCCCATTTTTACGCACTTCCTCATAACCGACACTTCAACTCATACAAGACAGGATCAGTTCGGCTAAGCACATTCATCTTCTTGTTAAGAATTTTTGCGTTAAGAAATATTGGTGAACTATATATGGAGTAACTTCCAAGTCCGACTTTCTATTAACCTCGGCATTGATTGAATATATCTTTCTACTTCTGTTCAGCAAGCACGAGGTGCTATTTTATTTCTTTATTTACGCACAAGCTGACGTTTCGGCGGATTTCGCCTTCCTCAGAGCCTGGAAGGGTCAAGTTGACAGCAATCCACTCGGCCAAACACCTCCATAACTAAACAGAGAAAACGCTAAACCAAGATTTCAATCACATTTAGCATAGCTCTGAACACTCACCGCTTTCTATGAGTCTTCCACTGAGTATGTCTCGTGAAGACCGACCGCACAGAATTCACATGGAAGCGTAATGTGCATCTCCCATCAGAATAACAGGTTTATATACTGTCCAATATCACGCGTGATCACGAGGCATTCCTCCCTGCGGTTCATTTTCGGATTCTTGGAATTTATCCAGAATGCCTCTAGAGTTTTGCGCGCTTGTGTTCTCGATTCTTGCGCGAGGATGGTAACCCTTACTTCAAAATCTCCGTTATGTTTCTGCGTGCTATGCGTACCTAGTGGAGTACTTAACTTACGTTTACCGACTAGGTGTTCTTTTATACGTACGCAGAGTGGCCTACCCGTTTCGCCAACGTATTCGTCCCCGCACGCTTTACAAGAGATCAGATAGACTGACTGTATCCGAACTCATGCAGTCACCGTCTCTACCATTGGGGCAAATTATGCAATTTTGCGTTGCACATAGACGGTCGTATAGGCGGTTACGAACTAGCTGGCGCCTTAGATTATTCGGTGGTATTTCGATTATCGTTACCGAATTCTCTAGACTGGTCTTTCTTAAACAGCGTTTTATAGGTGCACTTACTTCATTTGAAATGAAGGGCAGTATAAACGGGACCCTGTTGTCGTTAGAGTTATCGTTGGGGTACCTGTGGTTTCCTCTACACCTATCTGGAGCTACGGTCTGGAGCATTCTGGATAAATTCCAAGAATCCGAAAATGAACCGCAGGGAGGAATGCCTCGTTATCACGCGTGATATTGGACAGTATATAAACCTGTTATTCTGATGGGAGAGGCACATTACGCTTCCATGTGAATTCTGTGCGTTCGGTTTTCACGCGACATACTCAGTGGAAGACTCATAGAAAGCGGTGAGTGTTCAGAGCCATGCTAAATGTGATTGAAATCTTGGTTTAGCGTTTTCTCTGTTTGGTTATGGAGGTGTTTGGCCGAGTGGATTGCTGCCAATTTGACCCTTCCAGGCTCTGAGGAAGGCGAAATCCGCCGAAACGTCAGCTTGTGCGTAAATAAAGAAATGAAATAGCACCTCGTGCTTGCTGAACAGAAGTAGAAAGATATATATATATGGAGTTTCTCGAGTGGACAATCACCAGTCTTTCGGTATCTAACTGCTTGTTACCGAGCGTTTGATTGAATAAGCTTTGTTGGAAAGCAGTGTGTTTATTTGTAAAACAAGTTAGGACTACGTACTGTGCTCTGTGATTGCTGTTGGGCTTTACAGCTCAACATTTTCATTTCTTGAACAGAAACCACCAATGCAGCTAAACAAGTTGTTTCAATATCTTCTTACCGCTACTTATCCAATCCAAAATGCTGATAATTAAGGAAACCAATATTTGTTTGCAAAGAACACTAGACGAAACCTTTTTACTTAGTAACAACAAGATGTCGGTGATGATTTGATGACTATGGCGGCGTTTCTGTAGCATCCTGGAGCAATTCGCCATCGAACTCCTAGAAACCATCTTCGACGTGCTTAAATGAATCTGCTTGAAGTTGACTGCCGCTAAACCACTGTCTCGAAAAAAAAAACTAGAAGATATCTGTGCGTATCCTAAACTTGCTACATTCGCTTGTGGTTTGAAGTCTCGCTGGACATTCTGATCACAGCCGAGACAGGCTTTTACCTCACAAGTTTCCTTTCAATGAAAGAATATAAAATAACCTAAACAGTTAAAGTAGTTAATAAAAAACGTCCCAACAATTGATGTGGACGCGCCTTTACAGAACTATTTCAGTCGCTCTTACCGCTCATCTTGGACCACGTCCAACAGCATTTATAAAATGAGGATAACCGCTTTATTTCAATTACAATATTCTTTGAAGAAGCGTTTCACACATTCTTTATCTATTCTCACAAGATTGTTGATGATTCCTAATATGGATCGACCTTGTTCGTCATCTGACACCATCATTTTCAGTAAAGCGGGCGATGCTCTGGATGATCAACGAAGCAGAAGAAAGGTTGAAATGTACACAAATAGGTGGAAACCAAGTTAATGAAGAGTCCTAGGTGCGAAGGCGAAGAAACCGAACTGGGCTGTCCTCTCATTGCATAGCTTCCTCGTACATGCACACTGGAGGCTGGGTAAACATAAAAACAGTATGAAATAGGAATTAGGCAAAGCAGCGAAGGCAAAATGGACCCGTTTGAGCCTTTGAATTGAGGCGCCGATCAAGTAACCAACCCAAAACTCCGCACTCATATCTTCGACTTAACGTTTTTCATAGCCGTCTATTGTGCAGCAAAGACATGGATTGATACACCAGCCACATCAAGAATAATGCGCACTACTCACAGAGCACTTGAACAATGTCTTCTGAAATTTAACAAGCATTCATAACGTCTACCTGAAATGCGAAACTCTGGTTTGCGAAGTGGATTTCGGCCTTGAGACCCTGAAGAACACAGATCGATAGAGAAACATAGATGCACAGGTATGAGAAAAACTAGACGGAAAGAACTGTAGAGTAGACTCCAAAAAAATGCAAGGGTCTCCTAGAACAAGCACCTTCACATTGTGCGAACGTGTTCGCAACTAAAAGTTACGGAGAGAATTTCTGTTTACCCACTTTTTGAATACGTTGGCATTAGGCCGGATTAACGTGACGATCTGCAGCTAAACGCACATTGACTTGCATTTGAGTCCTCTATAGAGAACCTGATCATATAGGCTAGAGAGATGAAGTACGAAGTTATGGGACTGGAGACGCCACCCACTCAACGCCGTCTATGACACTGGAGAAGAACTGCTCCTCGGAACATGCGACAGTAGAGGAGTCGGCGGCGTCGTCGCAACACGAGTTTACCCGTGAACATCGATCCATTCGAACAATTAACACTTTGAATTGGATGCTTAGGGGTAAAAAGGTGCGGACCAATGCTGGCTTTGACAATCTTCGCTATCTACGAACCGACATCAAGCCATGACGAAGACGCAATCGAAGCGTTTCATACGCAGTTTGCGGTGTTCTACAGAGAAGACCACACATTCTTTAAGGTCATCATTGGACATTTCAATATTAAGGTTGGAGCGAAAAAATGTCACATTGTGGTCCATAGATTAGAATGAAACGAGCAGGATAAGCTGCTGTTTGATGGTAACCCACAATCCCAGAAGTCTGGCTTTCAGCGATCCAAGCGCTAATCTTCCATGGAAGAGGACCATAACAAAGTTGAACGCATCATAGTATTTCGAAGGTTTAGTAAGATCATCGCAATTTTCTTGCAGAATTCCACTTCTCGAGTAAAGGAGAGAAAGCCAATAAGTTTAAAAAACGAAGTCTCAGAACCAACATGAACTGGGATTTATTAAGATCATTAGTCGGCTCCTGGAAAGTTCCCATTATGGACAACAACTGGCGAGGAATACGACAGGGTTATTCAACATTTTCACGCTAACGCTATGGGTGTTGTAAGTTCAAAAGTAATCTATGAAAACATCCTAGCTGAAACGCCAACATGGAATCTTATGAGCCCAATGCAATCGCCAATTCACTTCCGAGCTTCCAAAACACAGCAGAAAGACGACAAAAGAAGATCTTAAGGAGATAAAAGCCGTAGTTACGGTCGAAGCTGTAGAGGCTGGGAAAAACATTCACAAAACCCATCGAAGCCTCGCCAATTAAAAACGAAGACTATTGTATTCCGACGCCTGGACAGAACAGTTACAGCTTCTAGAAAGAAATGGGAGAAAACCATTCACGATTACCACTCGTATCTCTTTAATAGCCATGTCCTCCTACCCTCACATGAAAGCAGGGGTGATGGATATGTAGCAGTACCAGATCGCTCTTTCACATTACGAAATGTTATTCCGTCAGTGAAAAATCGAACGAAACCAGGAGCCGACAAGAAAAGATTTAAACACCTTCAGAAGCATCTGCCAGCCCTCATAAGCACAATGACTCGGCTCTCTGAACGTTGCCAGTCAGCAGGCAAGGTTCCCATTCAGTGGAAGTCTAGCAACACCGTGTTATTATTCAAAACAAGTGATCCTCACAACATCGGCAACTATCGCGCAATCTGCCTATTGTCTGTTGCCTACAAACTGTTTACTCAAGTCATCATGAACAGGATTCGTCCAGAACACTGGACGAAAAACCTCTACAGGTAGAATTCCGGAAAACATTCAATAATGTGGATCACGTACACACGATAACAAAACTCTTCTGAAGTAGCACGAGTGTACGAGATGGCCCTCTATCACTTTCATCGATTTAAAGAAAGTACGACTACAAGATGGTGAGATATTTGCAAAACTCAGACGCAGGCCAGGTTCAAAGCCGCAGTTACGTTTTCCGGAAAATCACGTGTTATCCATTGCACCTGGGTCCCTACTTTGCCTTTTTTGCCTCCAATTTTTTTACTCTAACGGCGTCATCAGTGACCATGGACGAGAACGTCATGCGCGAATTGGAATAGGGCAATATAGAAGTGAAAACCGGTGTTCAACAATTACAGCATCTCCACTTTGTAGATAACATCGTTCCCAAAACATCAAACATTAGGTAGGCGGAAGAAACGCTAGCCGACTTTGACAGTTCTTGTTGGAGGAATTATCTTTGACTAAATCTCGCATAAACGGCGTTCATTAAGGGCGGATTAATTTCGTATACCGTATTCACGCCCAACTAAATGAATATCTCCGAGTACTACTCCAGCCACGTCTACCTACATCGAGAAGTCAACATGATAAACGACTTAGCCCCAGAGTTGTACAGAAGTAAACGGGCGGCATGGGGTGCTTTGAAGAACACCGAGGATATAGTGAAGAGGGCTAAGAGCGTGCACGCCCGTCTCCACTTTTTCGGATACATTGTTCTTCCTGCTTTAACTTAGGCGTCAGTGTTCTGGTCGCTACTTAAGCAGTATGAAAGATTACACAGCGTTATTAACCGCGCAGCCCAAAGGAGATGCTAGAAGTATTTTATTATCAGGAAAGTGAATAAGAGGATCATAAAGTCCGACCTACAACAACGACCATATGTCAACGCCGTCTGTCGAAGTTAGAATAAGCCGGTTTCTTAATGCGTTTAAACGACAACCAGTAGAAGAAACGTTAGCAAGTGTGTTCACTGTGATATCAAACGCATAGTAGGCAGATCATCGGACCAATCGCCAGAGATCTGAAAAGCCCTAGGAGAAAGGTATAATGCTCAACGAGTCTCTAGAGCGAGAAGAATCCGCTAGCCTACTAGTGGAAGCGAAAGGGAGAAGTGGAATGTTTCCTGGCTCCGGCTTGTCTCATTCGACGATCAACAGAACGACAGATGATGTAAGTGAAGCAATCAGATGTTTGAAATTTGAAGCTAATAACTCCAACGCATGGTGAAGGAAACAAGGAGCATGAAAAATTTGTGAAAAGACCTTAAAACTTGCTAAAGCACATGAACGTTCTTTAAGAGATCTCCATGATGAAAGGTGGCACGAGAGTCTATATAAAGTATTTAGAAAAGAGAAATATCTTTAGCAAACACAGGCAACATACTCTTCTCCTAGAGACAAATTTCCATTTGGTCACACTGTTGTTTTGCTCGACAGAATAATATACACCACTCCATTTTTAGCACTTCGCTACCCTGAATTATCTCGTTAAGTGATCAACAGTATCCTCGCGTTCAATACACCATCTACCTAGTGGTCATCGATATAAATCCAAGAATATAATTTTGAGCAAATCTAATTACTATGTAACCAATGAGCGTTAAAAAAGACTTGTCACAAATGGCTTTACTTATATGCCTCATAGAAGACTGTAAGAAGAGGAACACCATGATATGTGTTTTAAAAACCAATGCATCTCATACTTTACGCATATAACATCCCTTGAAAACTATCATTCCTAACGATAGTGTGTTCTTCTCCGTAATATTAAAGCAAACAGTGTCACGCTCATGACCATAGTCGCACTGAAAAACTAATTTCATAATACAACCACAACGTTGCTGAGATATTTGCAAAACTCTGGACCGCAGGTGTCTATGGTGGGGAACGAACGCGCTATTATCCTTTCCGGGGAGTAACGCGTTCACCACCACACCATGCGGGTCCTTTGTTTCGCACGTCTCTCAGCTATTTCGTTCGTTCCCCACCATAGACACCTGCGGTCCAGAGTTTTGCAAATATCTCAGCAACGTTGTGGTTGTATTTCGCTTAGTAACCTGCCATGAAAATTATAGAAGGCAGAAAACAAAACGTTAAAACATTGTAATTTCATAATAATTTGAAAATTATTGGACAGCAAACGATGAAAAGTGAGGACATATGCTGCATGAGGCAGATTACAGTAATTGGACTATGAAAGTTGCGAGACAAATTAGGAATACACATAAGTTTTTCTCATGCACAAAACGAATCCACTATTTATCCCTGATAGCCTGCACTATACAAACAACGCAATAGGGTACTGTCTCCACGACGAGGTCCATTCCTTGCAAATCAAAAAACCGCTATGGAAAATTCACATACTTGTCCTGCATAACATTTTATGATGCTCTTACTAAAACCACTGGGGATAATTAAACACTGTTTTCATCTGAAATGAGTGGTCTTTTGGTTGTATAACGTAAGCGAACGAGCAATAGCATCAATACGCATGCCACTCGAAGAAACAGATAGGACTCACTTTAGCGGTCACTCTAATTGTGAAAGAATTTAATCTTTTAAAGAAGTGGAAAAGCTGAATGAAAACAATTAAGAAAACAATTCTGAATAGCTTAATTTTCTACAGAATTCCTTGCCACTTTATTGACCACCAAATATTGTGCGACTCACAGACATTTTGTGATCACCATCAAATACCTTAAATCTCATCCAACTAACCATATTCTTGTAATTAATCTATATAAATTTAGTGATGCACTTGCTGGCGGACAACCCAGCGCAACATAAGCTGTCACGTGTAAATTTCACCTGACAGTAGTAACTCCCTTCGAGCAACACCTTAAGTGGAGCACGCATTAATGTGGAACAAAGAGGGTATCAGCTTAACACTTGAGGCAATGTAAGCCTTCCCCCCCCCCGCTCGCCCACATTGCTGTCAACTAGATTTAGGCCTGAACTATAACTCAAAAAACCATGATCCCATAACTCAAAAGCCACGAAAGTATAGAGATATTAGGAAAACTTATAATCACAACGTTGCTGAGATATTTGCAAAACTCTGGACCGCAGGTGTCTATGGTGGGGAACGAACGCGCTATTATCCTTTCCGGGGAGTAACGCGTTCACCACCACACCATGCGGGTCCTTTGTTTCGCACGTACCCGAAACAACGAAACAAAGGACCCGCATGGTGTGGTGG